>KZ506556.1:38269-54795 GCA_002844005.1 Limosa lapponica baueri
AAAAAAAAAAAGAAAAAGAGAAATCAAGATTAATCTGATGGAAACTTCACAACAGAAATCACCTTAACATGAAGATTATTCTACTTAAAAATGAGGAGGGTGCAACACAGTGCTCTCTGTGAATGTCACTATTAGCTGAAAGTGTCTCTCAGAGTCAGATGGGTATCCACAGCAACATGTTACTTCAACCACAAAGCGAGGGCTGCAAATGGGAGTCCCAGATTATGGTGAAGGTGAAAGAAAGTTAGGGAAGATTTATGTGTGTTAAGGCTTGTGCTGGGTAGGTGCACACTAGGGCTTCTGAGGTGGTTTCTGCATGGGGTAAAGCTGATAAGAGAAATAAAGGAATATTTTTTTTTTCTTCTCTTGTTATCAGCTGAACTGTGGGCTCTGTATTGATACAGTGTGTTAAGCAAGTAGCACCAATGTACTGAAATAAAGTATTATTCAGAAACTTCTACTTTATGGTATGCCACACTTTAAAAATACTTCCAGGTGTACTGGCTGGAATTAGGCAAGATTGGCTACTTACATAAGAAGCACATGTTTTAAAAATACCCACAATACAGTTAATAAAACGAAATTCCAGGCACGCAAAAAATGTTACAATATATGCAAAGGTACTAGATACTTGGACAAGCAAAAACTACAAGTAATACCAAGAGGAGTGACTTTTTATCTATTATCCTGCAGTAAGCCTTAAATCCTTAGAACACACATTGAAGGGGGATATACCTAAATGTAGAGAATTTGGAAATATAGATATAAAAATGGGTCTGAAACACTGGGAGAACTGGACACGCGAGGAGAACTAAGACTTTTAGTCTGATGAGCAGAGCAGGTCTGAGGCTGGTTTAACACAGATTCTGTCTTGCAGCAAAAGGCTCAATAAAATATCCAAGAAAGCTCTACAGATGCAGAATTGTGCCAATACTGTTTTCTTACAAAGTTTCCAAGATTTCATAGAGATAAGATACTTAGTCATTAATATCCCATAGCTGAATTTTCTAATTGCCTAAGCCCACTATACAGTTGTGATACTAACAAGAACATTTCTGTTAGGGAAGTGTTTTTTTCCCCAAAGCACATAAAGTCATAATTCATAAAATTAACAATTGATACAAAAATGCATTGTGATATAGCTTTCTATATTCCTGAACAGAAAAAATCAAGTCCAATTCATTTCTTGCATAATTGCAGGAAGATAAAGAAATTATTATGTTCCCCTGTATCAATAACACTGAAATAGCATAATGTATACATGCAGAGACCAGGATAATGAATGACTTAAGGAAGAGGTTTGCCACCTTCTGGTGTTGTTGAACGCATTGGAGCTTGCAACAGTGACTCAGGGAACCTTGGAATTGGGTTACTTGAGCCCAAAAAGGATTCTACAAGAATTCCACTTCCCATTATCCAGATATGGGCTGATGAGCAATGAGGTCAGAAGGAGCGACTCTCTAGCTGTGCTTTATGCGATGCTCTGTGATGTAAGGCTATGTTGCAGCTCTCTAGAGAGAAACAGAGAGCTTGTCTCCAGAAGAAAGAAATTTAGGAAATTTGCTAATACCTGGGGCTGCTGAGCCTGTATCACCAGGCTAGCCGATGGGAAAATGGAGCCTAGAGAAAATTATTTTTAAATTTTGATTCTCAATAATCATAAATAAAAGGGTGATCATAAAAAAAAAAGAGAGCAAGGCAGAGCTAGGAAGTGAAAGCCTTCATTTGAAGCACGTTTTGAATTACTATTGATGCCACTCAATTCTGGTAGAGATTTAAAGACAGTCTTGCTCTGAGCTAAATTGCCCTAACAGAGTGAAACACGTGAAAACACACTTCAGATTCTGAGACTGTGTGCTTTTTTTGAAGTGTCGTTTTGTTGTCCTATCACCAATCTTATCTCCTGTCAGTTTTGTAACTGGCAGTTAAGAAGAAAGAAAAACCCAATATTTTTCGGATGCTTTAGGGAATACAGAAAGTTCACGGAAGAAGGAGAGGCTGTAAAGCTTGGAAATTAAGACAGTGTCTTATGAGCTCGAGCAGTGGCTCTAAGGAATGTTTCCACTAAGGGAGTTGCCATAATATCACTCCCCCACCTCCTCCCTGCAAAGATGCAAGCGATCAAAGTGCTGGGAAACATTAGAAACAGAAACAATAGGGTGAAATAGGGTGAGTGAAAACCCAAACAGGAAGCTATTTTTACCTGTAACATAAGACAGGTTATCACTGTTATAACTAATTTACTGGTTTTTACTGTCTGTCTCCATGCAAAAGCACAGCAGTGAATAATGAAACATATGGTAAATGTGATAATGAAACATCACAAGCACCTATATCCCTACTACTCGGGCAGCAGATCACTTCTCTGTCTAATGAATATAAATGTTAAACTTCTGTTGCAGCTCTTCATAGCTAACTTAATCTTCATTTACATTTCTAAAAAAGAAAAATTCTCCTTGTGGCAAAGCCAAAACAGTCACTTGCTCCCACCCCCTGCCCCCCACCCCCCCGGACTGAATATTTTATTCTGGAAATTTCTGATTGTTTCAGTGGAGCGACGTGTCTTAAAGTCATCAAGTATTACGGTTACTGCAGTATTCTGGCAAGCATTTGATCATGAGCACTAAACAGGAGTTAAAAAAGCCACAGGTTTTCAACAAGGAGAAGAAACCAGGAGAAAGACTGAAAGTTTGCGAGAAACTGGCTACATATTTACAGTGAAATATGGCAGGAAGAAATCCGATTAATTTCTAAGCTACAGTCACAGATATCAAAAGTTGAGCAGGGAATAAAAAAATCCATCTCTACACAGGTAATGAGTTCATATCTGGAACAACAGTTTCAGAGCCACAGAAACCTGGGACTAATTGGAGACTGTAAAAAGAACCAGGTAAGAGGATGGAGGTGTGAATTTGCGAGGCAAATCTTGCCACCAAATTCTATTTTCTTTAATCACTCAAGAGGTTCTAGTGAAGTAAATGGGATAACTTAGATGAATAATGTGACCAAGACTTGTCTTAGATAAGCTTGGTACGGGCTGCTGACTTAAGAGATGACTACATATTAGGGGCTTGTTAAAGGAGAAAAATAACCCTGTAATACATGGTTTACTGTTCGTGCTTGGTCATAGGTCTTTAATAAATAAGTGTTAGCTTAAGGTCTGAGGCATGAAATTTTATGTCAGTTTCAAATTTTTTTCCCATTAATTATTACGTCTATGAATGTTCCCATTATCAACAATAATGTCTTTTTCTATCGTGTCCAATTCTTGGCCCTAGCAGTCATGCATACCATGTATTATATATGGGAGGGAACATTTTCTTTTCCTAACAGAAAATGAAGTTCCTTTTTGTTTACCATCCTCTTCTTATGCTGATGGAAAAGAGCTCCTGCAAGCTTTGCATCATTCAGTACTTTGCAAATTTTATTTGCCTGAGTGGTTATTAGTTCAAAGAAAGCACATAAAACCCCCTCAGTGCTGCTTCACGTGCTCCCCATTTTTTGGTCCATCATTCTATGAACTCCAGAGATGGTTTTGCCGTCCCTGCAGGGAGGGCTAGAGCTGGGCAATGTAGTCCCTGGGGCACCAAGCGCTGGCCAAGGACAGTGCCCAAGTAACTCCATCCAGGGCACTGGTGCTGGGAAAAAGAAGACTGGGATGGAGGATCCTTGTCTTCAGTCACAGCAGGACAAGCTGGGTGTCAGAGCCAGCACAGTGGCCGGAGATGAAACACAGGGTGAGGACGGGGGCGTGCGAAAGCAGAGCCTGGGAAGGCAGAGCTGTCACAGTGCGACTTCAGACTGATTTAAAATGTGGACTTCAGCGGAAGCAGAGACATGCCTCATGTTTTGACATATAAACATCAATCCTGGGTAATCTTCTGTTGTTTCTGTGGCTCACAGAAGATGACCGAAGATTTCTGATTTCTTTAGTTTTCTGAGTAGTTTTGGTGTGTGTATGCTGGGCACTCCTGATACTTCTCTCACCAATCCTGCTGCTGAGCAACAAGACTCAAGCAAAGTAAAAGCAACAGCCTTCTGCCACGCTGTTAATCAATTTGTAAATTCTAAGCTGCTCTGAAATGCAAATAAAAAGAAAGTAGATGGCACAAGAGGTAAATATATCTTTTTAGTGTTTAAAATAAACACAGAAGGAATTATGAAAAAGAAACTGAATTTTTCCTTCCAGTTGTATTCAAAGGCTAGATTAATATAGAAAGCTGAATTTATTTTTTGCCTTTTTTAATAAAGTAGGAAAAATATTTTTTTGGAGCTCATAAGATACAGTCTATCTCCATCTGTTACCTTATGATCATCAACCAAAAATGATAAAAATGGTAAAAAACTGTTCGTATTCTAAACTGTATGAGTATTTCAGACTTCCATTTGAATCAAAGTATGAACTGCTCAGGTACTTGCTCCACTTCAACATAAATGTGCAATCAGCTCCACTGGATTTTCCTTTAAGGAAGGACATTGTTAGAGATATGGAGAAAAAACAAAATGGTTCTGTGCTGCTTCATAGCAGGCTAGACTAAATGATGATGAAAACCAGGTATAAATTGTTTAGGAGAAAGGAGCAGGTAGCAATGCAGCATAACGTGCATTAATTTGTCACCGAGGCAGGAAAAAAGTGTAACACATCAATTTGTTTTTGTAAGGATCATTGCCTTTATGTAAAGGCTGCAGAGCCCATTTATGCCAGCTCCAGTTATCTTCTAGCACGTGACTTACATTCGATACCTTAACTGCCTGATGACCCTCACATATACAAGGTTGCCAATCAGTGCTGAATTTGGCACAGAGGCGGCTTCAAGTGACCTGTCCTGTAAATTGCATTAATTTCTCTTATGCACTTTGTGATTCCAGCCGGGAAGGACCAGTCAGAACCAGAGTATCAGGCATTATGGAAATACTGGAGAGTTACCCAGAAGACAATGCCAACCCTGGAGAACTGGCATTTTGACACTTTGGACACATACAATAGAAATCCAAGCAAAGTTTCCTAGTAATTCATAAGTGACAGGATTTTTTTTTAATTTAATTGATATCCCTAGAAGCAGAATATGCCTCTTAATCTACACTGCATTTGACTAAACTTGCTTAAGGTTACTGTTGCTATAGCCATAGAAATAAAGTCAGTTACTCTGCCCATATTTCAGTGCCAACACAGTTCGTACTAGAAATAAAATGACTAAAATAATTCAATTTAGATATACCTTCAGGTTATCCATAGAGATTCACAGACAAAAGGCAGAAAGAGAGATGTGATGTATTTGATGAAATATCAGTGGCCGTAGGTGACATTCAGAACACCTTTCAAAAGGCAGCCTTTTAATAAATCACCGCTGTTGGTCCATTTGCAAGATAGAGTCACCTGAGGGGTTTTTACAAATCAATATAACCACTAAGCACTTAGTCAAAATAACACTATTTAGGCTGAGATCACAAAGTTAACTGGATGATGAATTTACATGAAAGCACCATCAATTAAAGGCGACGGTTGTCCCTCATGACACACCGCAGGAGTAAACTGGATCTTCTGTTTTGTAAGGAGGTTTATTCAGAAGGAGGATAATTACTCTTCGGGGAGCACGGAGTTGCCCCGGAGGCAGGGCTCCCAGGGGCATGCTGCTGAAGGCAGACAGGGCTTCTCTGAGGAGCCACAGCACCGAGAGAAACACGGTGCAGACTCCCAGGCTCACGCTAGATCTTCTGCTTTGCACAGGGAAGGTGAATGCTAACACTGACACCGTTTCAGCAGAGGAAAAAGAGACCACAATTAATCTAATCCTGTATTAAAAGAGTACTCAGTTATTGGTAGAGTCTTTTGACCATCACAAATTGTGTTCTAGCCAACGGTTTTTACAGTCCCAACTAACATGGCTGTCCTTGAAATGCCCTGAAATCTCTTCACTATGCTCCATCATGGTCATCAGAACCTCTGAGCTCCTCTTAAAATAAAAATGTACCTATGGATGCATAAGAGTTACTTCTCAAACAAAGAATGATGAACATTAGAAGACCATTAAGAAATCAAAAGGGACTTTTGAGAAAAAAATCTCATCCACTAAGAGAGTTTATTTCCCACAAAAAGAATGAACTCTTTTGATGACTTTTTTACCATGCCATGGATGTCAAAAATAAGAATACAAGTCCCTATTTAAAACAGAGGATGTCCGGACACATCTTTTTTATATATGCCCATTGTCAACTTCCATTATACATTAGTCTCCAATGCTAAATGTAATTAAAAGGAAACTAGTGTCAAACAGGCCAGTTTAATTTTTACAAAGGAAATTTGGCTTTTCCTAAAGTCAAATTCTGAAGCGTTAGAAAGGGGTTTCCTTCTTAGATCAGTGATATCTTTCAAGTTCAGTCATAACAAGATGATTTAGAAATGCTTGGTTTTGACATGTGAAGCCTCTGGCTAATTAAGGAAGAAAAAGTGATCAGCTAGAAGGTTAAGGTAAATTAGTCTGTTTGGACCTAAGTCTGCCGTTTTCAATGTGTGCCACCACTGCCCACATTAAAGACCTACATTTGGGGTCTACTTTCTCTTTTCAATGCTGGAGCAGTACACGCTCAGGCTCTGCACAGAAAAAAAGTGTTTTGCTCCATTACCTGACCCTAGGCAGTGCTAACTGAATGTAAATGCAAGTCATAGAATCATAGAATCGTTTAGGTTGGAAAAGATCTTTAAGATCATCAAGCCCAACCATTAACCTAGCACTGCAAAGTCCACCACTAAACCATGTCCCTCAGCGCCACATCTACCATCTCTTAAATACCTCCAGGGATGGTGACTCAACCACTTCCCCGGGCAGCCTGTCCCAGTGCTTGACAGCCCTTTCGGTGAAAAAATTCTTCCTAATATCCAATCTAAACCTTCCCTGGCACAACTTGAGGCCGTTTCCTCTTGTCCCATCGCCTGTTAGTTGGGAGAAGAGACCGACTCCCACCCCGCTACAACCTCCTTTCAGATAGTTGTAGAGACATGCTCCAGCACCTCAGTGTCTTTCTTGTAGTGAGGGGCCCAAAACTGAACACAGTATTCAAGGGGGGCCTCACCAGTGCCGAGTACAGGGGAACGATCACTTCCCTAGTCCTGCTGGCCACACTATTTCTGACACAAAGACCTTCAAAATACTCAAACACACCCACTTGGCACTTAAATTGAAACATTGGCTCTATGTGAGGGTAGGTCAGGTGAGGAAGACACATCACGTTCTTGTACAGTCCGGGCTCCCCCAGCTCTGCTCTTTGCTGCTCCCTGTATAGGTCCACACTCCTGGTTGCTTTTCCGGTAGTGAAAGACCCTGTAATTTCTGAGGGCTTTCCACGTTACAGAGTTTCTCCATTTGTAAGGTAATGAGAGCATTTTTTTGAACTGTAAGGATATTCAAACCTTGCAAAAATAGTCATTAAAACTTACCAATGTCATACTGTGCTTGAACTTCAAGAGAGAATTTTGTTTTTAAATAAATTAATTCTTTTAATTGCATTTCAGATAAATTTCCCTCAAACATAATCAGAGAGCTACTTTAGTTATTAACCTAGCTTCCTGCTTCTTCCCTTTTCTCATTCAGCCCTCCGCAGTGAATGCTAGCCAGTAAAGGGACCAGGCAGTTTCTCAATAGATAGAGTCTTTTTGAGCATGGATATCCAGGAAAAAAATCCTGTTTCTTGCTTTCCCGATTAAGCAGTATGAAACAGTTGATAAATTCACAGTGATATTTTTGTGAGGTATTATCTTGGAAAGACTGCTTACACCCTGATGAGTTTTATCAGCACAGCTTATATGTTGGTCTGCATTTTATTTAAACTACATAACCCAAAGCATTGTCTGAGTGGTAGGTATCTATAATTTCCCAACCTTTATTCTTGATGGGTCATTTTGCATGCACTAAGTTTAGGTAAACCTGGATATTTGTCACACCCTAAAGTCAGAGGTTAATTGATGGTCTCATGTTGCCATAGTCCACGGGGGCAAAATGCTGCATTTATCCTGTGCCAGTTTTTTACATAGGGTCTTTTAGTAACAATGAATTATTTCATACCTTCAAGACACAGTCAGTTTTTGAGAACTATAAATGGGAATCCATCTCACCTTACATTAGTCACTTAAAAAACAGTCATCCAAGTCTAAGTTAGTTGTCTGATCTGTTTTAGAATTACTGGGAGAAAAATTAGCAATTCTGGGGGCAATTCTCACCCATCTTAGATGCTTATTTTACCAGGAAATGAATCATCCTGTGCAGGTGCCTACTTTTCTCCATCAACCATAAAGGGAATCAAGGACAACCAGCTCAGATTAGGACATCTAATTTTGAAACGCCTAAAGGGGCAAAACTCCAGCCAAATCCTCTGTCCCTGTGACAGCACTGGTAGGACTCAGGTATGCACTGGGACACAACCTCTCCTGTCTTCTGCTACCTGCTCAGCGGAAAGGTGTGAGCTTCACCTCCTCTGCTCCACATCCCCTGTGAGCGGGCTGCTAAAGCAAGCCTGCCTGGAATTTGCCTGCATTAATGACTGAATCCGAATTTCCTGCTCCTTGATCCCTTCTGCTAGCAGGAGCTCCTACACAGCAGCTAGTAATAGTTTGGCCCAAGCTCCCTTTGTAGCTCCACAGAGGTATTAAAAGCCTGTATTTCTGTAGTTTTTGAACCGATTGCACAGTTTTAGGTGCTGGGCTAGACCATGCTGTTAATCCCACTGAAGTGATTGATATTGAAGTCAGTGGAATCAGACCAATTCACGCAAACTCAGGATGTGGAAATATTATCATAACATATTATTAACATAGGCAAGTTCTGTGCTTCTTACGTATGACATTTTTAAAAAGCTTTTAAAAATAGCATGTCACTGAGACACTGCTGTCATAAGAATTCCATATAAAATGCTATTTTTAAACCAGAAACTGTTTTTGTCATCTCTCTGCTAAACAGAATCTATATAGCAGTGGAGAAAAAAGACCAAAATCCTTAGCATGACACCTAGCCTCAATCAGAATTTACTGGGGTAAGGCAAAATTACTGGATGAGTTTATTTATTTTTTTTTAAAACTGTGTGTGCACCAGGTTAGACTCAATATTCAGAGCAGATCCTTTGAGGCTTAAGTTCTGATTTTGCACAGGAAACTAACAATTAAGTGGAAATGTGACCACTAAATTTGGAAAAAGCTGGAGTCTAAGTACACACTACAATCTCCCAGGAGAACAGCATAAATGGAATTACTGTAATCAAGTCATTCAGTGCGTAAGTTGTTACCTCCATATTGAGGAAACTTAGGTCTGTAGGCAGCCCATGTTACGTAAACGATAAAATCTGTTTTGACAGTGTAATTAATGTTAGTCTCAAAACAGAAATGCAAATCAAACAAGACATCAAGGTCAGAAACTGTAAGCCTTTGCCAAAGTTAAAAGAGATTTGGGCAACACAAACCTCATGGATTGCTGATGGACTAGTTACAAAAGGTTCTATTTTAGATCAGTTAATTAGCGAGAAATTATAGCCTAACCAGCATCCTGTAGACGGCAAAGCAAAGTGCTGACAGCTGTTTTGCTCTTCTCAACAGTTCCTATGTGCCTCCAAAATACTGAAGTTGCATTTAAAAAAAATAATCTCAGTTTTTTCAGTTGCAGGAAGGTAACATGTACCTTTAACTATACTCTCTTTCATTTACAGAATGTATGTGCAGCTTTCCAGGAATACAGATTG
This sequence comes from Limosa lapponica baueri, assembly GCA_002844005.1. Classification (NCBI taxonomy): domain Eukaryota; kingdom Metazoa; phylum Chordata; class Aves; order Charadriiformes; family Scolopacidae; genus Limosa; species Limosa lapponica. The sequence goes on from KZ506556.1 coordinate 47,993, forward strand.
CATTTGTCACATCATCAAAACAGTAAGAGACAAAAAGAGCTCCAAAAGCTAAGAGTCACTCTTACTGGGCTACTCTTTTCACATTGAAATAAAATAGAAAATCTGAAAGCGTTTTTCAGTAGAAACAAACCAATATTGCTGTAATGCTGTACTTGAGAAAAAAATAAATCTCTTCTTGAACTCCCACATACCCTTATCACTCAAGTCAAATAATTTCCATCAGCCTCCTAAACCCACTCACAGACATATTATGTAAGCTTATCATTGGTTTTGTTTGTATATTTTCTAGTCTTATTCTTACAGTAACTACGTGCAGCTTGCGATTTTCTTTAACTTACAGTAAGGAACTAAACTGAATAGGATGAGAAAAATAATTTGCTCACTAATCTTAAGGAAGTATTGCATAGTAGAATAATTTTAACAATGTATTATGATAACGGTCCTATATTAAAAAAAATAAGTGATTACAAAAAATTTTAATTAAAGATAACTTAATACCTTTAAATCATTGTTTTAATCCACAGAGAGCTCCAAGTCTGGACACAATCTCAGAGTGCACTTTTGAGATCGGTAGCAATACAGGCAACAGTCAAATCAAGAAATCATTTTACCAAAGATGCAGGTGCAGTCAGTATCAATGTCAAAACCAGTGCTCAGGAAGCTACTTTCAGGCTGCCAGACCCATATTTAGGTGCAGCAAACGATGCTTCTGGGTTTTGAGCTCTTAACCCTGTAAGTCAGACCATGGTGCTCTGTTATCCTTGTTTTCAGTGGGACCAAGATTTAATCTTTGGTTTCATCCTATAATGCAATTTGAATAGGCCCAACTTTTACCTCAGACTTATAGAAGTTAGCTAGCTATACTATGCTATCATTGTAGACTATTTTTATAGGCAACAGAGAGAAATAGGGACGTCCAGAGGACAAATTCTTTCATAACAGACACCAATCCTAAAGGAGATAAATCACATTTCATTGACTATAACAGGACATTAATGTGACTGCCTTTGACAGCTACGTTTTAGATATATGTATTAGGTGAGATGAATTCTTATGACTGAATTTATTTTTTTTTTTCCTTGGGGGAAGGAGACAAAGAGTGGAAATATACATATTTTTCTGGACACAGAACTATCCCAAAAGGTAAAGAAATGCATATAAAAGTCATGATTCATTGATATGTCCTTGATATTCTGTTCTGAGTCTCAGAAAGCCAAGTGATAGGTTACTCACTTCAAACTCAGTATCTTCCCTAACCCTGTTCGGATGTCCTCTAATTGCCCTTGAGAAGTAGTAATGAGCTACTTGGATTGCTCTGATATTTGTGGTTTCCAGTGTGTATATTTTAATGGACAATATACTGAGACTAAACCTTGGCCTTACAGTGAGTACAGAGGTTGTTGGTAAGTATATGGGTGCTATTAGGTGAGTGCAAGACACCTCAGTGTAGCTAGGGGTTTGTTGACTCTCTGTTGGTGCACAGTAGCATCACAGAATGGTTAGAGTTGGAAGGGATGTGAAAGATCATCGAGTTCCAAATGCCCTGCCATGGGCAGGGCCACCTCCCACTACACCAGGTTGCTCAAAGTCTGGCCTTGAGCACTTCCAGGGATGGGGCATCCACAACTTCTCTGGGCAACCTGTTCCAGTGTCTCACCACCCTCCATGCACTGTATTCAGACTGAGTCAAACTCACCTAAACATAGGTATCTAATACCTTTTTAGAGGTCTAGGCCCTCCTGCCTAGCCAACAGCTGCTTGTCCAGGATGATGCAATTCTCTCATAGGATCCATGTGGAGGTCCCAAATGGTACCAGCCAATTATCTTTTAATTCATCTGAATTTATTATCATAGAAACTTAGACAACAAATTTGCACAAAAGCATCTATGTTTGGATGACTTGATCTGGAGGCAAACCTGACACTATTCAACTAATCTGTATGGCCAAAGGCTAATTCTGTGTGATTATGCTCTAGGACTGACACTAATTTTAGTATCTTCATTTTCTCTGATCCTCTGGAAAAAAAGTCTTTCAAGTACATTTTAAGTATTAGGTTTACCAATTGCCCTTCTAGGGTAGATCCAAGTCTGAATAAAATTCCTGACACAGAAATGGAGACTGAAGTACAAGCTTTTCTTGACGAAACTCCACTGCAAGGAAGTGAAAACAGAAGATGGAAGTTGCTGAGAGGCTGGCAGAGATGCACAAGCATCCCAAAGGGTTTTTATATTAACAAACAGAATTTGCTGGAAGTAAAACTAAAGGTAACTATAAAAATTTTTTCTCCTATTTCTGTGCTGCTCCACTGAAACATAGACATGGCTTTATTTAATTGGTGAATTAAATGATCTTTAAGGTCCCTTCCAACCTAAACCATTCTATGATTCCATGAACTTGCTTTGTCCCTACCTGCAGATGCCCCTGTTTTTGGGAAGGATTTGGGTGCCAGCTGCCCACTAGTATTCTGTTTCCTGGAAAAGGCAACTTTGCAAGTTAGAAATGATGTCCCTCAGGAGAAGTACATTTGTAAGTGCCAAGTATTAATCAAAACATCCTCACCATGAGGCAGAACAGCAAAAGCACCTGAACTTGCCTCCCTAAATGCCTGACAATACATTTTTGGAAATAAGCTTTACTATGCAATGTACGTTCTAGAAGTGGAAGGGCCCCTATGGAAGTAAGACCTGAGCTGCCGTAAAGGAATTTATCGTTACTTTGAAATGCAGCTCTCTTTCTTCACACATACCCTCTATCGGCCCCTGTGCCTTTGCTAGGACCCACAGGAGAGGAATTCCCCCGTGGCTGCACACGTTATTTTGGAATAATTTTTTTATTGTAAAGAAGCTAGAGCAGAACACAGCTCGCAACCCTGTTGTTCTGAAAGTGTAACAAAGCTAAGGACCAGTTTGTCAGCAAGCAAACCTGGGTCAACTTCAAGAGACTTATGCTTAGTTACATTAACTGATGGGCTGAGGCCCTGATGGATGAACTATTATGTGTGAGCTAGTAAAAATTAGTGTCAGAATGCAATAAAAATGATGTCTCTATACCCAGCACAGCAAGCATTGCAGTTCCAGTGCACACGTCATCACCATGGCTTCTGACATATATGCCTTCAACAAAAATCTGGACTGAATACAGGCAGAGCTTCTGAGAAGACTCCTTAGTGGGTTTTTTTCATTCACTGAGGAACACAGAAGCAGCGCTGACAGGAGAGGGGTCCTGCCTTCTTTTTCACTACAAGTATAAGGAAGCATTATCAGCTTCCAGGCTTACCTGTCCTGAGAGTCCCCCACCGCTGCACAGATCCCCCTGAGGACAAAACCCTCTGCCAAACTCAAGCTAAATAGCTGGGCTGAGATTTACCTCTGCCACTGTTAGCTTCCATCATGCCAGGAAAGCTTCAAACACCTGAACAGTGAATCACCTTCCTTGCATGTTTTATTTTTTTTCTTATCAATTTTTTTTTTTTCTTCCTTATAATGATACAGAAAATGAAGCTGAGAAAGCTCTGTGAAAACTGATCCCGCAGAACAGCTTTGAGGCCAAATTCTGCCAGGGAAGGGAGCATGGGTGTCCTTTTTAATAAAAAAAAGAACCAGCTGTCTGGCAAATCTAATAGGTTACGGAGGAATTATGTCAAGCACAGAACAGCAGGAGCAAGGCAGAAACACTCATTACACATTTTTTAAACTAACCATAGATGGAAGGCAGAGACTTCATTTTTTATCTTTGCCTCTGCAGATCGTCTGTACCAAGGAGAATGAGAATTATGAAAAGCTCCTGGCTACTGCTCCAACCGTTTTCATGCCTCATCAGCCTGAAGAGTCCACATGGCCAGGCAGCCCTGATTAGCACAGCTTTACTCCATCTCAGGGAATCCCAGAGTTGCAATGGTCCCTTGGCTATCCTCTGTTGAACTCCTCGAACCAAAGGGCTTGTGTCACCTTCATCGCAGTGACTCCCTTTGCCACTTCCACCATGTAGAGCTGCTATGAAACAGCAGTGTCAGCATAGCAGCAGAACTTCAATATATTTAAAAGAATTAAAGACTAATTATTCCCCCCAGATATACCCAGAGCAATGAAAATGATGTGTGCGTATCCAAGGGTAGAACTGGGCTCATCGTTTGTTAGTATAAGATTTATTCTCACAGTATAGGCACAGAAGTTGGCATAGCATCAAAGTATTAACTCAGGATCCCCAAGTGCTCCCACAGTTATATGGTATGTTTCCTGCAGAGAATTAGAGTGCCAGATAATTCCGTGGAGCCCCAACAGTCATTAAACAAAGTCAATAGGCAAATTATAATTGAGAAAACAGCCTTCTATATCTTATTTGGACTTAAGGTTGTGTGGTTTTAAACATACCTGTTGTGGATACCACTGCTAGCTATTACTTAGCAATGGATACCAGAAAAAACCTGTAAGACTCAGAATTTATTTCTATACGGAAAACAGAAATTGTGTAGATGTTACTTCATGCATATGTTTTCCTTCATTTGGCGGGGTTCTCCTAGCCGTAGTGCATTGGATTAAGAACATCCAAGCAGCCACCTGGATGAAGTATCTCATTCTTCAGAAAATAAAATAAAATCACACATTTGTTGATCATAAAACATTTTTCTTTTAGGAACTAAGGGTGAGTTTTTCAAGTTTTTGTATTTATATGCATCTATAAAATCCTCTGAGCCCTCTCTTCTCCAGGGTGAACAGTCTCAGCTCTCTTATCCTTTCCTCATAGGGGAGATGCTCAAGACCCTTTGTCTTCTTAGTGACCCTTTGCTGAACTCCACTACCTCCTTATGTAGTAGCACCGTGACTTAAACTTTTGTCTTCCCTTCATATCCTCATGTCTTTGAAAAAAACTAAAAAACTCAAAATAATAACTACCATTGTTAGTGTTCAGATGGCAACCAGAGAATCAGTCCTTTTTGGGTCTGCAGGGATAGCTGTGCTATGGAACAATACAACTTCTCAATGAAATATCATATTCTCATGCCTTTATGTTTGTAGGTACATGAACATGCGATCTATTTCCTGGCAATAAGAGTTTTGTGGCTGAATATCAAACGTGTGCTCTAAAAATTCACCCCATGCAGCCCCTCATTTCAAAAATGGAAAGCTGAAAATAGCTTTAAGTCAGGAGAAAGGAAACCTGCAATTCCTCAGGCATTCTGAGTAATCGTACAAGCTGTAATTGAAAACTCCCTCATGCAATGTGACCTTGTTTGAATTAATTGGGTTTGGAATTAGTGCTCAATAGTTCAGTAAACGTGGAATTCTCTGAAGTTTACTCATTGCCAAGCAGAGTCCTACTGGCTGAGAAAAGTAAAATGGACAAAAGACAGTTCCCTATTTCTCATCTTTTTCAGTGGACTCTTTAGTAAACACAAGTTTAGTAGAGCTACCAAATACAAATTAGATAAAAAGAGGTGCATATACAACTCATCTGAGAGGTTTGCATTATGCTATGTTTTCTAGAAAAATGAAGTTAGCATAATGCAGTGTACTGGCCACTTAAGGCTAGTAACTGTATCCCCTGAAATCAGCAGTGCTTCATGCTAAGCTTCTCTCAAGATCAGCTGGAAATCCCTAAAGTGGGAGAAGTCATCTTGGACTGACACTTAACATAGGACAGAAATCCAGGATGCCTTTATGTCCCGTGACCCAATCCCCATTGTGCTGAAGTGCACAGCTAGGTGGATTATTTTTTTTTTTTTTGGGTCATTAATCCATTCATCAAAAAATACAGTTGTAGCAAAAAAACTTGGGTTAGAGGAAAATATGAAGTAGTTTTAAGAAACTGAAGATGATGCTCCCTTTTATTCATCAGCCTAGAAGCCAAAGAACTTAAGTGAGGCCACTCAGTCAGTGCTTGCTGCTGGGGAAGGATCGTGCACCTCTGACTGGGGTGCTTCAGTTCCTCCTTACAGGATATTTAGTCTTTTCTGTTTCAGCTGTTTCAATTTGCATATAAAAGCAATATTCACTGAGCAGATATCCCACCTGATGGGTATGTGTCCTGAGCAGTGTGCAAGAGCAACAGTTTCTCTCTTGGTAAAGATGCGTTTTATACACTGTATAATAATGCCATCAGCAGAAAATAAGTGTGCCCCCACATCTGAACAGATAATAACCTGGTGTTCAGGATATCCTGGATGGCCAAAGATGCAAATACCAAATTGCTCTCTGCCTCAGAGGAGAGACTTTAACACGTTGTTCTGCTTCACAACAGACCATCCCAACTGCTACCTCCGGTATCATTGCAACTCAGGATTTCTGCATTCTCAGTAAAGTAAAGCATCATCAGCAGGAAAAACTGTGAGGAAACATCCTGAAATAGTCTGCAACACGTGAAGTCAGTGATATACAGGACTCCCTCTACATATAGGACATGTAACAAAAATAAGTTGACCTTCTTGGGCAAAGGGGAAACAACCAGAGAGTGGTTAAGATCTGCCAGACCTCCCCGTTGGTTATGTATTCATTGAGCAACCCAGTGTGGTAGCAGGGTACTTGAATTACTTTTCAGTAAGCCAACACAGGTATTGCAGGCGGGATAGGGTGTCAGAGGGCACTGCTCCCAGCCTATTGCACTCTCCTCCCCAACAGGACTATACAGCCTGGGCTCACCACGCACTGAGCCGGTGGTGGCACAGCACCGATATCTCTGGTAGCTTCCATACCTCCCCACAGCACTCTGCTACACCACCCAGATGTTACCAGGAAGGAGCCTTCCAAGCTGACAGCGTAGCCTGTATACGTGCAGATAACCTTCAATAATAGGAAACCGAGCTGG
>KZ506556.1:82573-101195 GCA_002844005.1 Limosa lapponica baueri
TCCTCCCACAAGAAGCCACAGGCTCGGACATTCCATGCAGCCCCTCACCCGGATGGCTGCGTGTTTTTGTTGCAGGTCAGTTTCGGTCGCTTTATTCCCTTTGACTGCGGCTACGGGCCTAGCAAAGACCATCTCTAGACATCTTCTTTCTCATCAGCCCAGCCTGCCTGACAGCCCACCCTCTCCTCCTACCATACACCACACACCGACTGAAGAGGTGCGCTCACCTCCTTTAAAGCCCCGCGCGGCTCCTGGCGGCGCCGTGCAGGCCTCACCTCAGGCCTGGCCGCTGCTGCCGCCTCCTCGCCGGCTTTAAGCTCCCTTCCCACCCACACCATTCTGTGCTTCTGTGATAAATAAACTGGCCTGCTCTCCTCTTCTTTTTGTAACTCGTGGCCTTTTTACGAAACGCCCGCAGATTGCCTGGGGAGGGGGATGGTTCGAAGAGAAGCCCTTCGCGTACAAGAAGGGCCGTGTTGCAGCCTCCGGCTCCAGGCACTTAACCTGGAATGAGGGAGCTTAGTTATAGTCCCTGGGGGCCAGGCACTCGCACGAATTTTACGCGAAAGGGTGTTTGGATAAAACTTAACAGAGCACCCTAAGAAAGAAAGAGGTGCCTTTGCTCCAAACTGCCTCACAGCCGGTTACTCAGTGTGCAGTTCAGGGAGCTGAGAAGGCAGGGGTTTAACTTCGTACCGGCTAAGGAAGAAACTGAACGCACATCTTCACAGGGGGCATTCTAGAAACTTTGTTAGTATGAAAAATTTCCTTGTTCTAGAAGAAAAGTCACTATCCTCGTATTTTGCTAGAAGTCCTTCCCATTGTGCGACTTGGTCGTGCTCAGATTAGACCTGTCAGAAGAAAAAGAGCCCTGACTGGATTTTGGCAGTAAGTCTGTCCCCTGATCCTCAGATTGCACGGATTCTGTGTTTAAGCAACAGCATGTGGTCAGGGAAAACAGGAGGGAATTCACTAAACCTCCAGAACAAACTAGGAATCATGGAGTTGCTGAGGTTTGAAGGGACTTGGGGTCTCTAGTCCAGCCTGCTCAAACCACGGTCAGGTACAGCAGGTACTGGACTGGGTCCAGCTGGGTTTTGAGCATTTCCAAAGGTGGAGACTCCACAGCCTCCTAGGCAACCCAATGTTTGACCACACTCAGGGGAAAAAGTTTTTCCTTATATCTCATCAGAGGTAGGTAGTTTAGGCTCCCATTTAGGAACTAGTGCTAGCAGTATGAATAGCCAACCTTGTGTGTAAGAACTACTGATGTGAAAACTTAAAGAACCAATGAAATATTCGTTCCTCTGGACTTTTACTGCTGTTAATTCAAGGGGTTTTTTATTTCAGTTTAGGATTTGGCTAAAGAAGTCAAGCTGGCAACAGCCGCTGGCATTTCAAACCAGATCTGCTCCTGTTGTTCCACCCACTTCTATGGCATTTGCTCCTAGCTCCCAGAATTTTAAAGATATTCCACCACTAAACTGCTGATCTGCTTAAAATCTGGCATATCACTTTAGCATCTAGAATGAAACATTTCTAAATATATGGCTTCAGCTGAGGGAGCTGACTATCACTTCTTCATATTTCTCATTCTCAAAGGTTAAAATGAGGATTACCTACCTCATAGGAGTCCTGTGAAATTTAATTAGCTTGCAGATGTAAAATGCACTGAAATAGTCATTATGACCTAAATCTTATTTTAGTAATATAAATTTCACGTTTTACTAGAAGCAGAAGCTGTCTGTGCATGAAATTAGACTATAGATGATATGAAGAAGGATAAGATATGAAACACACATAGTAGATATGTAATTTTTGTAATTTTATGCTTTCTCAGCCTGGTCAAGAGGATGACACCCTTCTCTCTCTCCCCCCCCCCCAAAAAATATAAATAACTAAGAACTCAATCTGAAATATAGGTAAGAGATTTTCTCTTAAATCACGCTTTCTTCAAGGACCCTCAGAAAAACAGCCTTTGTGCACAGCTGCAAGTAGATGAAAGTAGGTGACAATCTTGCAAGGCAGACAGAAATGCTTTTTAGCATGGTAGAAAGTTTCCTTGATAATATAATGGGAGGTGGGAGCTGGACCTCCTGTGTTTTCAAAAATTTAGCTTAAGAAGGAACACTAACCAATTACTAGAATTTTCTTCTGAAGTCAATGACACTAATGACATTCCCCTATTTACTGGCTGTGGACTCTAGACCCTATTGGTGTAGCTTTTTGCAGGAGGGAAGAGTGCAGGATCTGAAAATAAAATTTTGTTTTGTCAGTAGCTAACCTTCTGTCTACACCTCAACACCATTGTCAGTGCATATTTTTAACTATTTTTTCCTGTGGTTTTTTTTAATGTGCTGATTCATTGTTCAAAGAATATGAATTATACAATGAAGCCATTCAAAAATCCCTACAAAATATGCCAGGGATGACTCCTCCCCAGTAACAGTGCCAATCCTTGCAATTAGCTTTAATTTTCACATGCCACCTCCTACTCCCTGAACTCCTTGAGAGCTCAGAAGCACAGACAGTTCTTGTGGCATTTCCTGGAAGTCCACTGACACTGTCCATCAAGTTTCCTGGTTTGAGCTCAAGGCAGGAGCTAATCTGAGAAAGGAAGAGGCATCTTAGTCTTGCTGCCATTCTCTCTAGGCTTTGCTATGAACAGCTATAGTATCACAGGAAGAGGAAGAGGAAGAAAAACATATAGATCCCAAACTAAATATGCTTTATACTGAGTTGAAAACAACATGAATTCAGGAATTTGGGAGTTGGGAATGGACTGGAAAGCCATGCAGGTCATAGAACACAAACATAATATTCCAGCTGGGAGCTGTTTGAATACACAAACCAGTATCAGAATTATTTATGTCCTGATTTTATTTTTTCATATGTATTTTTTTCCAAGCAAAGCTGCACTAACTGCTGCTTGATGGAAAGAATACTTCTGTCTTTTCATCGACATAATACTTTATAACTCTTATCTCAGCAGTGATGAAATCTAAAAAAAAAAGAACCAGCACTGTATTTCCTAACTGGTTCTCCATCAACAAAGTGAATTGTAATCCGAGGATGGTTAAATACTGTAGTCTTGCGAGGACTACGTGGCTTAGTTTATACTGTTTGGATGAATGTGGGCCAAATGCCCACCTCATGACCGGCTGTGTTCATACTGCTGGCAAAGACCCCTGAAGCTCAGCCGCCTGCAAATCCTCTGCTACATTGCTGGGTCCCTGTGGGAGCCTCTGGACTCTGTGCTGCTTTGAGATGGTGCAGCAAGGTGCAGTCAGATGGCAGTGGTGGGCTTGTCCACAGTGCAAGTCATTTTTCCTTGATAATCCTGGAGCTCACTGAGATCTTGTGGCAGAACTTTGATATGAGATGAGCTTGGACTGAAGGAAGGGCTTAGCCTGTACTTAAATGAGAACCTAGACATATATAGGCTTTCAATCTAAGACACAAAAACTGTGGGGATTCAGCCAAAAAACCCGAGTTTCAGTTGGCTGCGTATTTCCTTTGGTAAGTGACTCAGGATGCTGTTTTGTGGTCAGCAAGTTACACTATCATCAACTTACATGGGGCAAGTTTTCCTTCAGCAATATTCAGCTTTTCAAGAAATGCTAGTAATTGTAAAGTGACTTAAAGTGATGCCTAGAAAATTACCCTAACAACAATAATAAAGATAAGTAAAGGCAAGTTTTCAGCTGAACTGGTGAGTTGCTCCAACTCGCTGTGCTACTGCACAATCACCAGTGCTGGCGAGAAAGAAGGATGAAAATGGTATGGTGATTTCCCTCGGGCTGTGCCTACAGTAAATGAAGACCCACTGTCTGGCCTGGAGGTCAGCTGGCCTGCAGCACTCCACACCCATACTACTGAGCAATTTTTGCCTCCAGACCTGGTAGTGTGACTACCAGGAACAGTCCCTGGCCTCTGCGAAGCCCTGAACTGCACCCAGGAACTGTTTCGGGCACTACTGGCTGGCTTGGATGGAAACAGTGCCCAAGACAGGCTGAGCCATATCACAATGTAGAGGATCAGGATGCGGCGCCAAGGAACCTTTCCTGACATTCTGCAATTTGACAGCGTAGATGGAGCATAAGGTAGCGATTATTTTAATAATGGAGGTCCACAGAAGCATCAAAGACCAAAACTTGGAATTTTTCATGCTTGTCACAAAATGCAGCATTTCTGCCAATTAATTTGCTATAGTCATGCACCCGGAGTTTGGTTTTTTATCTCTTTGCCTTCTTGGGCCAGCTCATAGTTGCATTTTCCTGTACATCTTTCTCTGTAAATAGAATTAATTTAATTACAATGCAAATTCTGCTAAAGCCAAGCATCAAAAGGCTAAAGAGCTAAACTGGATTGCGGCTCGTCGCTCACCACAGGTGAAGGGGAGCCAGGAATATACCTGCCAGCTGGGCTGCCTGACGGACAGGGCAGTAGACAAGGCCCAGGGGACCACAATATCAGCAACTGAAGACAACTACAAGTTTTCCTGGCAGATATTGTTGGGAGAGGTAGACTGAATTGCCTGAACCACATTTGCAGGGCGGATGGAGCCCGTCTATCTGCACAGAACTGTGAAGAAAAACAGCCTGGTTTTTTGACTGATGAAGCTATGGGAGACAAGACTCCCTGAGTGCGAGGCATGTGCTCCTGCTCACCGGGGTCACCTCCATCCCCATGGCCTTGCTGCATCACGTCCAGTGCTCCCACAGGCAGCTGGGGCCCCATGTGGCACAGCGCAGGCGTTGCTGTGCCTCACTATTCTGTCCTTTTCTAGCTGCTTTTGGAAATGGGAAAATAAACTATCAGTCCCTTCAGCCCAGGCTCTCATCATTGCATGGCCTATCAGCCAAAATCACCTGTAGGTCCCTCTGGAAATGTCTTTGCCTTTACCACTGCAGCCTAAGGGAAATTGAGAGTTGTCACCTTATCATTGCCTATGTGAGTGGGGCAAGACCTCACAGTCCATTCATGGTCACAGAAGTATAGAGTAAGAGACAAAAATGCCCTTAAAGGAAAAAAAGTAGAGGTGCTCCCAACATACGTACAATGCACAGCACCTCCAGAACCACAGAGGCTGCAGATGTAGCAAGGACTCCAACACTGCAGAGCTGTTACAGGGCTGGAGAGGGAAGAAGAACCTAAAAGGCAGCATACCCAGCACTGACCCAAGAGAAGGCCAATAGTAAACAGTGTCTTATTTAATCTAAGCAGGAAATTGTATCACTTTTTTTCTATTTGTTACAGGGCTACTGCTGAATAAAACAGTGCATGTCTTTAAAACAGAAATAATTTTAAAGGCTATATAAAATAGATATATTTGCTGCTCATCCATTTTTCTCATTTCAAATAATGATTGACAGTTTTGTACAGCTAACTCCAGATGACTCCAATGCTTTAGCTTACAGAGTGAAATGAGTTGTTTTTTCCTGTCTAGCTACTAGGTAATGCTTAACTATCCGTGCACTTTTGAAAAGATCAGTTCCCCTACCAGAAGTAGCAAGGACCTTACCCATATAGACATTCAGCCTTTTAAACACATGTGCAACTTCACTTTAAAAAACAAGCTTTAAGCACAGCACTGTGAGATGGCCAAAACCAACTGGAAAAAAAATAATCCAAGCAACATGTATGAATGTTTCACCATTTTTTGCAGACACCTCCTTGCAGGAAAAATGGTATAGACTGCCCAGGAGAGGAGCCGGGTCTGCCCTCGGCAGCAGAGGAGGGTGTGCAGTCATTGCAGCCCCGAGTGTCCTGGCAGTCTCGTTTGACAGATGCAACTGGCCTGAGTGTATAAAGTAATAATCTACTCGTGGCTGAAAACTTCTTCAGACGCAGCGACACCTTTGGGTAACTACTGCAAAGGTCAGCCTTCAGATTTGGTGAGGTGAATGTTGAAAAACAATTTGGCAACATACTATAAGTAATGTTATAAAGGAGGACAATTCCCCCTGATTAAAGGGCAGTGGGATGGCGGGCTCCCTTTTCTACTCCTAGCTTTGACATTTCTGCAGTAATAGGGACTTGTTTTGGCAGCTTTAAGAAAATACTAACTCTGAAATCTTTCTACTCTTATGCAGAAAAAAGCTTCAGCAGTTCTTTCAGCCAATACGAGAGTCCTAGCACACGGGCATGGAAGCAGTGCACTGTTTTATCACTGATTAACATAGTAATTCAAGACACCAGTAATCTTGAGACAACAGTTTCGTCAGAGCTTTACACTATCATTGATTGAATGTATTTATTTTCTGTTTGTTTGGGGTTTTTTCCCCTTGGAAGGGATATTTAAGAAGTATTCTTTTTGTGATGCACAAAACCATCAACATTCTGTAAATACAGGGAAGTGTCAGCTTTATTAAATCCTTTTAATTTAGTGTGCCTAAAATTGTAAGTGCAATACTTTAGAGAGATGACAGGTAGAGAGAACATTGTAAGGAACAAGTACAAGCGGTTGTGTTTACTGCTCTATTAAGGCACTACCCCCTCACTGACCTGGGGAATAACTCCACAGAGTGGCCCCAGATGCTGCACCAGATGTTGCAGGCTGACATTAACACTGAGAACAGACTGTGGGGCATTAACTGTCCCACCGTTTCCCTTATTGTCTGGGCAATACAGGTCTCCCCTGCACATCTCCACTCCTGACTGGGAGGGCACAGGGCTAGCTGAGACATCCTTGTGGGACTGTAATGGGCTGTAGAAATCAAAATGGTACAGCGCGTGTCCATGCTGACACTCTACTGGCTACACTAGCTTTTCCTGCTGTGGAAACAACCCAGTTAATTCTGGAGCGGTGACTGGTCATAAATCATTGTGAAGGCAGCGTGGGTGATAGCGATTTGGATGCTAGTATCAAAACTCTGCTGGCTGTGGCTAACTCCACAGTATGCATCAGTTGGTAGAGTACTGAATGTAGTTTCTTTAGTTCATATACGGGTTTATGTCAAGCAAACAGATACAATCTAGTTTAACAAAGATGAAGTGCTGAGAAAAGTGCGTTGAGTTCAAATCCATCCATCCTTGCAAACCAGAGGGAGAGTGCCAAGCAGCAGCATGCCTCTGGAGGGCAACGGTCTCGTTTGTGGGAATCTGTCCTGTCCCCAGAAGAGTTCCTGGAAAAATGTAACTCAGGGCCTAATGCCTGTTTATCCATCACCTTATCCTCACAGCTCTTCTCCATGTAGGCATAACTTAAACCAGCAAAGAGCCTTATTGAAACTGATGTATTTTTTTTCTTTTCTTTTTTAAGACACCAACTCTTGTGCTTTTCTTTCATTCTGCAGAGAACACAGCTGACATTATTACCCCCATGCTTAGCAATGCCAGTGCTGTAACGGATGACGCTAGCACTTAAATGCACTAGGAAGACAGGAGTGGGCTGAAGCCATTTTTAGAACAACATGCTATTTTCTCTTCTAGTGCTGACTCATTCACTGTACCTTGTGGTATGTTTATCTTGATTGCTTGCTGCTTTGCAGGCTGTTGAATGGCTGAGGGAGGAATATTAATCAGTGACATATAGCACTGTGCTCCAGAACTTCAGTGATGGTGAGTGCTATGCTCTTGCCTGGCTTTTGGCTTTGTTGTAGAAATTACTTCTCTTTAACTAGCATTCACAGGTATTTCAGTGCTGGAAACTCTTAAGCAACACTTTTATATTCATCATTTTAGCACAGCTATCTAGTTCATACTCATTTTTTCTGTTGAAAATCTTTGCTCCTCACTAGTACTCATATCAGAGTAAAAATCAATCAAAGTCATTGCACTGAATATGTGTTGAGTCTAATTAGCCAAAACAGCTGATGAAGACAGAAGAGATCTCAAAACTCATTTATCTTTTTCTTAACTTACTTAATATTAAAATGACATGGAGAGCAGTAGCAGCCGCTATAGCTAAATCTATAAAAAAGTGCGCTTTACTGCACATATGATCTGCTTGGGCTTTTCTGCCTGCAGAGTGAGATGACAGAAGTGTTTTGTGCTCAGAAATGCATTTGTAGCTTCATTTGTCTGCAGACAAAAACCAGAAATTAAAGGCCCATACATAAAACCTGTTGCTAGTCATTCACAAGAATCTGATAAATGCTTTTAGTGTACAGTTACAGATGGTGCTCTCTGCTCCCGTGGTGCACCGCCTGGTTCACATTATAGCTAAGCTGATTGAACAACGAGGTGGAACCCAAAGGGGCTACCAGCTCTTCCCCTCTCCCTTCTCTCTGTGTGTTCCCACCACCTCCACTGTAGCAGGAGTGATGTAAATCCAATCTGAGCTTTAGATGACAAAAATAATCACTGTTTTATACAGCTATATTTCTACTAATTAGTTCTCTGAAACTGTCCACTTTAGGGCTAGGTGACCACCCATGCTGGAACGAGGCATGTTGACTGGATCACCTCTAACTTACAGCAGCACACCCCGTGCAAGGAGATCCCCCAGCTGCAAGGACTGTCTGTGGAGGAGCAGGGAACATGAAACCCTGAGAGGAGTCAGAGTCTGAGCTTGGAGATTTACCAGGTTAAAGAAGTACCTGCTTTCAACCCTAGGACATGACTTAAGCATATAACGTGCAGACACCTTCAAAACCTCTTTTCTCATTTCCTGTTTTCAGGTATCTGCGAATTTGGTAGAAGTTCACTTCTTAGAAAGAAATTTCTATTGTTCACTCTTCAGAGTTTCAGTTTTAAGGAAAAAGCAGCTGAGTAATTGCTGTGGGAGACAAAATGGGAGCCCAGAAACACAACACAGAAAACATGGTCTCAAGCACAGCCCTAAGACTAAGCCATGGTCTTCCAGTTTGGGACTGTATATCAAAACTCTTCAGTGGAAAACAGAAGTAGAAAGATTTTATACAAATGTCAAAAGAAAAAAATAACAAGAAGGAGACCAGTAGATAGAAAAGTGAGTTGGGTACAGTGAATCCTCATATAACTAGGTAGCACGGTAAAAGCCATATATATCTCTATATAAAATTTATAATATTAAAATATAAACATAAAAAAATAATTTTTATTATTCTGGAGTATGTTTATGTATTCATATATAAGATTGCTGAAGGACTATAATTTCACAGCTTTGCTTTAAAAAGAATTTTAAAATATATAGCTGACATCACTCAGGAGAAATGCGTTTTAATCTTATGTGTTGTAATGCTATAAGCACAGAGATCCTGTGAAGGGCCTGGGTTTTTTTGCTATTCTGTTCACTTGTGCACCACTAGGAAATCTGCTGCTGCATAATCAGCTTCATAATTCCTTGGATTCTCATTTCCACATATTCTGGAGCAAGGCAGTAACCTCTCCTGGCTACAGATCCTGACACATTTCTCTACCTTTCTCAGTTTCTGAACCTAATGATTATTTTTATCCAATAATTATTTAGTGATGCTTCTTACATTGCCGTAAGAAAAGTTAAATATCCTTCCTCAGTTTTGCAGATAGAGTAACTGAAGTGTGCAGTGATTAACAAATTACATTTCCTGGGTCAGAGAGAAAGTTCATGGCAGAGCTAATAATGGGACTTACATCTCTGCTCCTAATGACTGCAGTGTGATAGCACAGTGTCCCTCAAAGCAGAAGTTTCAAAACTAAGTATTTAGTTATGACATTGACAGAATGGGGTCCCTGCAGTTTGTTTGCTGACCATGGGCTAGTGAATAAGCCAGCCACTCAGCCTGAAGGATATCTATGCCCTGAACAGCATATTCAGATTCTACAGAACATATATTTTATTTTAACATTTTGTAATGAGAATATTCCTGTTGTAGAGTTCCTGGTACTATTGCTTTGGATACAACTGTAGATTCGTTATTGTAGTAACTGACACTCAAGTCTTAGCAAATTTCCATTATTATAGGATCTCTGTGATCCTCCTGTGAATGGCTACTATCCCGTTTTTAAAGGGGCTTAAAAACAGAGATCGCAGAGAAAGTATCTGGTGCAGCAAAAATTCAAATTCACATCTCTTTAAGCCGGATGAACCTACCTGTGGATGAACCTTCCTAATAACTGGATGAAAATTCCTTTCTGTAGTCATCCCAAATTCACAAAAAGCATAAAACAATAACTGCAAAAAGTGTCCTTTCCTGCTCCCTAGGCTTTGCACTGGGCTTGATCTAAAGCTTAGCGATAACCAAGTTAGTTTGTGAACTCAGTGTTTCACACTCACTTGAGGATGCTATTATAAATCAGGAGTAAGGAGAAGGCCTATGAGAAGTAAAAACTGGTGGCTTCTGCAAAGGAAAATGAGAGGTAAAGATGGGGGGAGAAGAAACAATGAAACATGATGAGAAGGAAAGCACAAAACCCAGCAGAGATGTAGAGGAACCAGAGCTGTCTGTGTAGCAGTAGCAGTATGTCACGGTAGGGAAAAAGCTAGCCATACCTAAATTTCTCTGTCACGTCGGAGCTGCACATGTGGTTTTATAACACAGACACAAATGGAAGTCTCTGCACAGGACGTGCTTCCAGTTCTGGCTTGTTGAGTTAGATTAAAAACTTCTAGGGAAGTGCAGACTGTTTTACATACATGAGAACTGTACTTGGATATGATGAAATATCACAGCTGTCAGTCTAAATTGGAATCAATTTGCATGGTAATGCTACGAGGGTTGCAATTTCTTTATTTTCCTTTCTCTGCAATGAGGAACTTTCCCTGTTTCAGTAGGGAAGATTGATCCTGGATGTCTGTGTCTGCATTTGAAAAAGTCTGGCTCTTCAAGTGTGTCATTACTATTGGTTCCCTATTGCTCAGAGGGGAGAGAGCTCTGCACAAAAGTACAACGGTTCCTAGTCTGTGTTTGTTGGCTTCTGCAGAGTCCACTGGAACTGAAAATCTCCAAATAGATATACCTGGAGTGGAGATTTGCCCACGTGAATGTGAGAATCAGTTAAGTTCTGGAGAAAGAGAAGTTCCGTAACAAGAAATAAAAGAGAAGGGTACTCAGAACAATGTGGGCTTTGCAGGCTGTACTTGGTAAAAATACCTAAGGGAATATTTGCATACTCCGTTTGTTTTTTTTTCCAGTGACAAATTTCTCTTCCCAGCCACTCCCTCCTTTCTGTTCTTCTCCCACTGCCATTCTCTGTACACCCTGACGTGCTAATGACACTTGTCGTGGGCCCGTGTTGGACCTAGGCCATGCAAATGATGTAAATGTCTTAAAAAAATATCTTTTGGAAGCTATTTTTTAAACCTGTTATCACTTTAACATCCAGATCATTGTGCAGCATCGTAAATGGCCACACCAGCATGACTTTGGGGTGGCAAATGGTAGCAAGCAGCAGTATAAAAGTTTGAATGTAGGAGAAAGTGGGAAATTCTTGGTTGCTGCTAAAGAAAACAAGCGTGCAGAACTCCACCATGAAGAGTCTGAGCACCAAGCCTGAAATAGTTCTCTCCCTGAGGTTCCCATGTAACTTTTAACAAAGATAGCTAATGGTATGGTCTCAAGAGATTCAGTTCATTACAATTTTGGGTGACCCAGTCGCAAAAAGGAAGTTTGTGAGTAATCATCATCAAGACAAAGCCATTGAGTACACCACTAAATCTATTCTCCTGTTACTTAGAACAACATGGAGAAAAAGAATAAAATAACACGAAAATAGAAATTCACACAACCTGTTTTTAAAATTACTCCTTTACAGATGTATTTGACACACTTTTTCTAGCCCATAAACTGCTGGAAGAATAGCCCCTTTTTTAGACTGATGTATGGATTTTATCGAGACGTTCAGTGTGAACTCCAAAGATGAAAACACATCAATTGACCTTAAACTAATTTATATCACACCAGTTTTATTTAGATTTTAATCTATGCCCTATAAACCAAGTCAAAAGCTAGAGTTTTCTCACTCTAATGGAATAACTGCATTAAGTGAGCTGTACAGATATTCTTTAAGAGAGATACACACATTACTCTTGTATTTTTTATGATGACTTAATGGCATAAACTGTGACGCTTTTTCCATGAGAAATGTTAAGAAAATCTTCCTCTTACCTGAAGGTAATGGCACGGCCTCAAGGAAGGTTTGATTTCCTGATGAACCAGAGGCTTATCTAAGTTCAACGATGATTTGCGATAAGCTTCTTTAGCCTGACTTACTGTAAGCGTGGACCAAGAACTCCTTTTCATGTATTTACCATCAGGGGTCATTGCTAGCCCTTCACACGCCGAACATTTCACGTCATTGTTACTTTTGGAAGTCTTCAATGAGAGATCCCCAAAATGTCCCTGGAGTGCCTCAGGGTAGCAATGGGATATATGATCTGCATGGTGCCTATTTACCACACTAGGGGTTCGGTAAGTGCTATCACTGTCCAAATTATCATCAGAGCTCCACCAGCTGCTCATTCCAGATTTATGCTTGGTTTCTGGTTTTCGCTCCTTACTTTTACTCCTTTTGCTATGCTTGGAATGGTGCCCGTGATGATGGTCGTCCCCTCGACTGTCTCCCTTTGTTCCATTAACGTTGCCCTTGGATGATCCTTCCAGAGAATGAGATTTAGTGAAAAGTTTCTGGACTGAATGAACGAGATGGCGTATTCTTCCTGGGCTCTCACTGCGTTGTTCCGCAGCTGTTGAGGTCCTCTGGTACTGTAAAGTGTGAAACCCATCCCGGTGAAGAGGAAGTTGTTTCTCAAATTGGTCCAAAAGGTTCGCAGGAATACGGTTAATCTTAGGGTTACCGTGAGACATGGCGCAGTCGTCTCTTGAGTCGTAATGTGAGCTGTAGTGCATTCTGGGGAAAGTGCTACTTGACATGTGATCGCCCATTACCATGGGCATCATCATGCATTCAGAATGGATGGAGCTGCGTGGCGAGCAACGATGGTGGTCCATCGGGCAACTCTCCGTGGGGCTGAGAAGATACGATTGCCTTGGCTCCTGCCCATGGTGGATATGGTCGTGGGTGTGTTCACAATCTTCAGGGGATGCTAAGCCACAAGTATGAGCTGAACATAACTGTGGTTGGTTGCGACTACCAGATAATCCTTTCATATTCCTCGGAGCAGGAGAGTATCTTTCTTCATTGAAGTGCGGAGAAGGCGACCATGAGTACTGCTGGTCTGTCAGGAGAACACAGAAAACCTATGTTATGTGTCTGACTGAAAGATCAACTTGCAAGTTAATACTTGCAAGTATATTGCAAAACTAAACATTTTTTCTCTATGGGCTTGATGGAAAGTCTCACCACTCATGGAATTTCATTCACCAGTTTAAAACTGGTTAAAATTGCTCACTGTGAGCAATTTATGCGGTGAATGAAGCCTCCTTCATGTTTGCAAAATTCTTTTCTAGCAGTTCTAAATTTTATGAAGCTATTCATTATGTAAATCTATTCAAATAGATTTAATGGATACATTTGAGTATTCAGTTTATTATTTGATATTTGGAATTCACATGGTCAAGCTTTGTGGCTAGTCATTCAAGTTACATGGGTCTAGTTTCTATTTCTGTGGTTTCTCAGTTAGATGTCTTAACCTAAATGTACCCTTTCTCCACGGAGTCATTTTTATATCACAAACTAAACTTCATTTTCTTAAATAAATCTCAGCTTCAGGATCCCAAGTTCACGGTTCATAAACATAAATAATAAACAGCAAAGAGAAAAAGAATATGAACATGCAGAAATGAAGCTTAATTTTTCTATCAATAAACAGTCTATGAATAAGCATTTCATAATATTGGAACATCTGTTGTCCTTAGACCAGAGGCATTATCTCTATTCCCATATACGTACAGTCTTTTCTGTTAGGAAGTTTTTTCCCCTTTTATGTCCAAATTATAAAATATTTACTTACTGACTCTGTTATTCCTGATAAAACAAATATCTTCAGGTTCAAGCTACAGGTTTTTATATACTCAATTATTTATTCCTGTGGATCATGTGCTCCAAGTTGTGGTTATTAAACAAGCATGATTACTAAATAAGAGTAACTTGTAAGTAAAGATTTTGATACTCCAGCCTTTGATTTTTTTTTCTCTCATGCAATTTCTTGCAGCTGTCAAATGCTACAAACAGAAAATTAAAAAAAACCCAACAACAAATGCTTCAATTTGATTTTGCATTCACTTTGCCTCTTCAATTTCAGCTTATTTAAGCAACATTTCAAAAGCAGACAAAGATATAGGGTGCGAGACAATCCGTTAGAGGAGCAGACAGATGCATAAGTGTTTATACAACCCACTTAGCACAGTCTTTCTGTAAATTCGCTCTAAAGAATCTAAATAATCTTGCACAGGTGCCCGATACAGGGAAGCTGAAGGCCTTAACCGGAATGGAAGCCAGAGAATACGTACTCATTATATACAACAGCATAACTGGACACTGGAGGCCATCCTCTGGAGATAACAGCCAACTTTGAGGGTTTTCTAAACATATGTCAAAACTCTCCTAAATCATATTCCCACTGCTGCTGAAAACTCAGTGCCTGCATGTGGTCATGAAAGAAATCAATACCCATATAGCTTTAATTTTATTCAATTAACAAGTGTTATGTTATGATACCTTCAGAATGCAACTTGTTGCAAGTCATCAGCAATCTCATAACATAAATGCTCTACATTTCCTATAGTGGAAGATGCTTAGATAATTTTATTAGATCCTAATTTCAGCAGAGTTCCACATAATGTTTTAAAATGAACGTAGCATTAAACTAACAATCAAGTATTCTTCATCCTAGGTGCAACTCTACCACACTAAAGTCAAAGATGGATTTAAGGGTCCAAATTTCACCTCCAGACTTTATCATGGTGTGAAACGGATGTGTGTGTGCATATATCCTTTTCTGCTTCTATTTTGTTTTCATACTAGTTTCTTTTACTTAATTCTTGGCTATTTTCAGTTTTAAATAAAAACTTGTTACTGTTCATTACTCAGTCTGTTGTACTATTTAGGTTATAATACCCTGCATAATTGTAGTTACAAAAAGGAAATATAACTGTTTCTCTGAAATAACATAATTTTGATTATCCAATTAAAAGTACAGCTATATATAGACAAAGCAGTAAATTATAACAGTGCAGTGGGATTCGGCCACATAAGTAGCATTGTAATTAATGGTAGTTAACCCAGTACATTACCAAACATTATCAGGGGAATAATAATAATGGTCCATGTGTTGAACTTAGACTGTGCTTCCCATAAAGAGTTCCCAAAGCACCTGATAGAGATTACTGCATTAGTTCCTACAATCCCATGAGATGTGGAAGGCACTGTTCTCCTTTTACAGAAAAGGAAAGTGGAATACAGGCGACATTTTCCAAAGTGCTTGTGGATTTGCTGATTTTTGTTTTCCCAGTGGCGTGATCCACAGAGAGGTGGAAGGAGGCTCTTCCGTCAAACTGACAGCACGATGAGAGTCAACCCCCAGCCTTTTCGTTGCAATCTTGCACATCTATGAATGAAGGCTACTCTTGCACTACGTCACTGCGTTGCCAATGCATTTCAAAAAAAAAAAAAAGCAACCAAAAACAAGAAACCCAAATAAATGGAAGGGCCTGGCAGAGATCCAGAAGGAAAGAGCGAGCTAGCCAGGAATAAGAAACTCATTTAAACGAGTTCCCTAGCTCAGAACTGTTAATCCCTGGTGATTTCTTTAGGCCTCATGCAGCATCAAACATAGCCCAGGAGGCTTCAAACATTTTTATCCTGTTACATCCCTAGGAATATGAGACAGCATGATTTGATTGCACAGCAATGGATAATCTAACAACAGCTTTTCCATCCCTCATGACTCCCTGTGATTCTAGCTCACTGCAACAGTAGAAAAAACAGAATTTTATGTGCCTCATGGAATTTCTGATTTTTTTGTTTGAAACACAGTAGTTGCAAACTGCTATAGGCATTTAATAAGCATAATCAAAATAATTAAAAACTGAATTAAGAAGGGGGCATTTTCCAAAAGTAATTTTCATCTCTTAAATCTGGCATAGAGAGTAACAGATACTAGATAAAGTGCCAAATTACTTATATGTGCATAATCTAAACTTATCACTCCAATTAGGTTTGGACTCTGCTCGGGACATCAAACCTGTTCTGTGTCTTAGGCACAACTACTTCCTACAAACCCTCTGAAAATCTTCAAAATTTTGCATTATAAAATAGAAATGTATCAAGTCATCTGTTCTTTGTACTATTCAGTCAACTTTGTTCAGGAGGCCTGTTTCAGGGCTTGAAGAAACAGTCGAGCTATGGCTGAATGAATTACTGTATGATACCAGACCAGTGTAATTGACCATGTGCTAGCTCTTAGCCTGCCAGAAACTCAAAGAAAAATGTGCTAGCTTAAAATTCAATTAAGCTAACGTGCTTTTCTAGCATTTGCAAGGGGCTAAAAGTGTGTCTGTGGTGAATGTCCACAGCTCAGCTGATTCATAAAAATTTGTAAAGCTACAGTATGAATGGTTTTTTCTCAATCTTTTAAAAGGAAGTTTAAGATTTTGGTGTAAAAAATAATGCCAGATTTATCCAATAATGACAGATTGGACTGGAATTTTAGTCTATGTCTTGAAGATAACGATATCTAAAATAAAATATAAGATTTTTTTTCCGTGTGTCTTAGGGTAATCACTCGAAAAATATAAAGTAATTGAGGATACTAATGTCTAGTCCCTTAAAGAAAGTGCTACCCTCAGAAGCAAAGAACTGAAGGGAGACAGAACAACAAATAAACATAACCCAAAGCAGATAGACGAATAGGAACAGAGAAAAAAATAGGTGAGCACAGGAATGTCTTTTTTTTTAGGTTTCATCAGAGTCAATGGAAACTTTCCATTGACTTAAGCAGATAGTCAGATAACACATAAAAATTGTGGGGGCGACATACACCAAGACATAGGCTATTATGGCAGAGAGAATCCAGTAATTCCAAAATCTACTGTACAGATATAAGTCAACCTTTAACCCTGACAAATGGAAGGATTTCTGCATCCCTCCTGCCTATTTCAGCTCTTTCCCTGTTATGCCATGACCTTTCCTGCTTTTTTCACCTGTTTTTTTTTTTCTGGATTTTCTGATGTGAAATGAGTTGCTCTCTTATTCCAAGCAGATAGTAATTTGCCTGTCTTCAGGGACGGGTCACAATTTTTAGAGCATTCAAGCTTCTTCCTTGTGCCGGTCAGTATCAAGGGAGGAAAGAGAGATTCAAGGACCAAGAATATTGTTTGAAATAATTAAGTAGAATTAATATTAATGTTCTAGGGAAAATGCACTAAAAACCTCTAAGCAATGAAAAATAAGGGCTGTGCATCTCTAGAGTTCCTGGAACACTGCTGCTTGCTAAAAAGAATCAATGTAAAAACACTGGGAACCTCTTTGACATTCAAAAATAGTGCAGGTCTCCACAAATCTTTTTGTTCAAAGCTTTTTGTGTGTTACATATTGAATGCAAGCTTTTGGAGCATAATAATAATTCCTGGAACTACTAAATGGTGCCTCAGTTTTGCATTTATTTATTTATTTATTGCAAAGTACTTCTTTTTTCTATTGAGAAATTAATTTACATTGCTTCAACCTTCTAAGCCCCTTGGTAAACTGCTTACCCATCTGAAACATTTGTGCTGTTTTCATTGGAGAAGA
Source organism: Limosa lapponica baueri (assembly GCA_002844005.1). NCBI lineage: Eukaryota > Metazoa > Chordata > Aves > Charadriiformes > Scolopacidae > Limosa > Limosa lapponica. Next base: position 100,169 of record KZ506556.1, read on the forward strand.
AACGGCTCTTTTGTATAGTGTAACCAGTAAAATGCGTTGCTGAAAAGAGATACCTCATCTAGCTTTCAGAAAGATGTGGTAGAGGAAAGCAGGCTGCTGCATTGTGCTGTTTCGCTCAGCTCAATTAGTGCTGCAAGGTACTATGAAAAAAATACACTCACAGCCTAACCTTTAACTAATACAAACATTAAATAGCGTAAAAACAAGCAATATTAATCAAATAACTACATATTAAATATCAAAATGCATAAATGTTTTAGCTTGAGATTTGGCTGCTCAAGGACTGCAGTAAGTACCATTAGATGAGCACGGTTTCCTCATTAACTTGTTACCGTATTTTTCTCTGTTTTATCCTAACATTCAAAATTAATATTTCCAGGGACTGAGAAGAGGGAATAACGTGCCGAGTGCAAGCAAGAAATTCTGGAAATGTCTTAAGCTGCTATTCTGGTCTCATGAGATTTCCAACCTATTTGTGTAGCACAACACGTTGGATAAAATTTACATGAAACTGCAAAGATTGGGTTACTACCCGACTTTGACCTCCAGCTTTAGAAGATGACTTGTATTTTCCATTACACTGAGTTGGGTTTGCACCGCATGCAGTGCATTCACCTCTCTGTGAATTCCTATCTGACATCTCAGGCTGCTTACTTGAAATATTTAACTTTGAGGTGTAGCATCCCCTCAAAAATAAGTAATATCAGCTCGCTCAGGTCTATCGCAACAAGGTGCTTCATGTATTCAGTCTCCCTGCACAGTCAAAGGAGAGAAGTAGACAGTTCTGAGGACCTCACACCAAACATAAAAATGCCCAAAGGCTGTCAAACTAACACCAGCCATTGGCTGCATGTGGATTCCTGTCTTGTTCTGACACTTCGGCCTGAAAATGAAATACTTCTCTATTCAAGACCCTGAGCGGTCCTTGTGGTAGGCACATAGGGCTGCGTTTATACCAGTAGACTACACAGAGCTAGAGGTTGTGATCAGTCCCTACAGCTAAACTGTTGCCGTCATAGCTTCATAC
>KZ506556.1:129931-143060 GCA_002844005.1 Limosa lapponica baueri
TTGGAAAGACTTTCCAGCTCAATAATAAGTTAAAAATCTGAAGGTAAAAAATTAACTTTTTAAAAACTTACAGAAAAGTGAGGGGGTTTTTCCCATTATTTTTAAGTTTCTGGTATCTTTTAGTACCAATATTCTACCTGGTATACAAAATAGCACTTTTGGCAAAAATGAACCCGTCATTTTTTCAATTGCCAATGACTTCTGCTTGCTGAATTAGTGTGAATTTTGGTGACTCTGCGTGGGTTACAAAGTTGCAGTAGGTGGTGCTACCACCTGCTTTTTGTTCTTCTGCTTTTAATCATTACCAATAAAAACAGAATTTAGTTTACTTCATGGTTGGAGCCCTGAGACTTCTGTCTTCAGATATGCCAACTGTCTTGTTTTGTCTAGGCAAAGCCAACTTTGTCAGATAAACAAAACAAAACAAAACAAACCCCAGAAGACAGTTTTTTTAAAAAAAATTGCTTAAATTGTTTTCCGAATAACTAAGTCAATGGAAAAATATACTATGGAGATAATATTCTGCATTAGAAATGACTCACCAGACAAACAATAGGTCTTTTCTATTGCTGCTTTCTTAGATCTCAGGGTATTTTTCAAAGTATCCCTTAATTGGAGTCACTACTTATTCAGGGCCTATTTCTGCTGTAACAAAATGTTTATGTCCAACTTTCCATCACTGTGCATCAGAATTAAAACCTACATGTGATGAAATGTAGTCAATTCACAAACATTTTTTTATTGATCTCCCCTTTTCATTTCTTCGTTTTACTACTCTCTTTTGCCTACTATTCTGGTATTCCTATCGATAACTCCTTTTCATGATTCATACAGGCTGCACCATACTAAAAAAAAAATGGAACTTGTTTTTGCCTTCTGAACATCACTCTGTTTGCAGTGTTTGCATACCATCTCCCTTCTCTCTCTGGGTCTTCTATTTGGAGAGTGATGTTTGCAAGAGGGAGCTCATTTTCTGCATTTGTAGAGCGTTTTGTAGAGAGGTGTTACCTCTCTCCAGAAAACAGCTACAAGGACAAGGCAAACTACAAAGCTTTAAAGGCAAAATAAAAAAAAGGTTAATCATACTCTGTAAGGTATAGAAATATGGAAAGGGAAATCCAAGAGAAGGAGAATGTGCCTTTGGTTACTAGAAGAGTACCTTCATGGTAAGGGGTTCCTTCATTCCTAAAAACAAATATGAGTTGATGACAATGACCGAAATGCAAAGAAAGGATGGACAGTGTTCAAACACAGCACTGACTGAAAGTTGAAATGATTAAAAAATATGAAGGCTTTAGTTATGTATATTGTCTGAGCAACGAGAAAGCTGCAAAAAATATTATTCAGGTTTTATCCAGACCATAGGCTGTAGATAGGGCAACTGGAAGTTGCAGAGAAGTTTGAACTTTTATCAGGTAGGAATGAGTGAAAGATTCACACATTTTTAAAGGGAGATCATCTGTTTACAATGAATCAGAGAGTGGAAAAAGCTATATAACAATTCCTTTTGCAAAAATTTTACTTCCACAGAACTGTTTTTGAGCATCCAAAAAAAGTGGAAGAATTAATGAAAGGACAAACAATAAGTAGAAATTGTGAAGCATTGCTCTTGTAGGTGAATGTCAATGGGGCCAAGGTGTCAAATAGCAATAGGACACCGTTTGCTGAAATAAATAAGGCAAGGCAAGGTTAAGAATAAAATAATATTTTTACCTTAGTTATTCTCTGAAGATCTGTGCTGTCCTTTCTGCTGCTAGACCGTAATGGAAAACTTGACCTTTCAGCATCCTTTTCCCTAAATTTCTTGTGATAAATATTTCATCTTAATACAAAAAACTGAGTTCAATATCCTATTCTCAATTTTCAAGGTTAGTACCACTGGCCATGCTTTCCAGTGCACATCAAGGCTCTCATGCCCTGGTCTTTCAATGGGAGATTAATTACAATTCACAATTGCAGTTAACTTTCTGAAAAAAAGAAGGAAAAAAGAAAAAAGAATGGTGAAGAGGCAGCATCTGGGCAAATGAGGGAAGGCTATGAATCAGGAACTCATGGGTTCTAATTACTGGTTTTGCTGTGGGTTTGATTTGAAACCTTGGGCAAGTGACAGTCTTTCTGCCTCAGCTACTCAATCTCTGTAACATGAAATGCAGCTGTACTCTTCAAAGACAGCTCGTGATTTTCTATTTCTGAGTTTATTCAGGCCTTCCTTGCCAAAGTGGCTTTGATGGGCCTACTGAAGGCGGCACTGAGATGAAGTGGAGTGGGCAGCTCTTGTGGAAGGGCTGTGTGTCCATCCCCCTGTTCCTGTACTGCTGCTCACCACCTCCCCTCCAACCAGGGCAGCAGCTGCTCCCACAGGCTGAGACAGCTCATGCCCTTACACCTCCCCTGATCTCCACCTGCCCCTCTCCGGCTTGCATGCTCATAAATACCATGATTGCAAACAAGGTTGTTATAAAATATAATGCAAAGCAGCTATTAGTCATGAACTGGTTTCATTTTCATGTCCCAGATTCTACAACACACATTCTAGGCATCCTAACATACTGTGACACCTCATTCAAAACCAGTAGGGACAGACCCTTAAATCCTGTTAAATTATTTCAGATACAGAATTTTGTTTCACTCATATGATGCTATTTATAGATCAGAATAGTTAGATGGAGAATTTGAAACATATAGGAAGAGATGCTCCCAGTAATACAGACACTGCAAGACAGTGTCAATACAGACACTGTAAAGAATAGATTCGGTATGTAGACACCAAAATCTGTTGGTAGTTGCAGCACTTCTGCAACACTTGGAGAAAAGTGTTCTCTGGAGCACCTCTCCTGTGAAGACAGGCTGAGAGAGCTGGGGTTGTTCATCCTGGAGAAGAGAAGGCTCCAGGGAGACCTTATAGCAACCTTCCAGTGTCTGAAGGTGGCCTACAAGAAAGCTGGGGAGGGACACTTTATCAGGGAGTGCAGTGATAGGACAAGGCATAATGGTTTTAAACTGAAAGAAGGGAGATTTAATTAGATATTAGGAAGAAATTCTTTCCGGTGAGGGTGGTGAGACACTGGAACAGATTGCCCAGAAAACCTGTGGAAGCCCCATCCCTGGAGGTGTTCAAGACCAGGTTGGATGGGGCTTTGAGCAACCTGGTCTGGTCGGAGGTGTCCCTGCCCATGGCAGGGCATTGGAACTCGATGATCTTTAAGGGTCCTTCCAACCCAAACAATTCTATGATTCTATAATAAAGAAGTCATGTGCAAAACAAACAAAAGATTGAAATAAGGAAAACAATCTGCTTTTCATTTAAATTAAAGTAATTTTAAGAGAAGGTGATAACACAAGTAATAACAAAAATGTTGCTATTCATCAAATCCATACTTTACTACAAAGGTTAGTTGTTTTGCTAAGACTAGGCTATCTGCACAGAATCATTTGAATTTAATTTTTTCTTTTATCTGCTGTCATAATTTCAGGTTGTGCTGAAGTCGATGATGAGAGAGATTTTCAGCACACTTAAAGCTGACTGTATTATTCCTACAACAAAAATAATGGTAAGAAATCTGACTTGAGAAAGTATTCAAATGCAGTACAAAAATATATGTGTTACCTCTAAAAGTCAGTAGGCATGGCACTATAGAATAACAATCTCATACTTCACTGTCCTGTGAGATAGATCTTTGGTGGGGTGGGTGTTGTTTGGAAAGCAGACAAATATCAATTTATTGAGTTAGCTTCTATTTCCATGTAAGAAACACTCACATTTAGGCTATATTTAATATAATTATTATATATGCTTCTGTTAGTCCTACACTGTGGTACCAACCTGCTCAAGGCAATATCTAAACTCTGTTTCCATGGCACCATTTACTTTCCCATGTGACTTGTTCTGTGTGTATTACTAGAAAATCCTGAGAAATGTTGTCTTGTACCAATACTGAGTTACCAATATAAGCTGTGGGAAGGTGGAAATGAAGTAACATGAACCTTATTTCTTGATTTCTTGCATCAGTGTTTGCTTCTGGGTTGTTTTTTTTCTTCGACTGTAACCAAACTGCTACCATAACACTCTTCCCATCCAGCTGTATCAGGCTGGATTCAAAGGAAAACCTGCAAGTTATACAGATAAGAAGTACTATCTACAAGCTAGAAGTCCACTAAGAAATTAAACAATGCCCAAGAACATTCCCAGGCTCTGATGTGCAGTCAGATATATGGATAAATTATTAGATTGGTCTGTGACGTTTTTACCTGTGCCACTTAGCAAAAAAAAAAAAAAAAGCTCCTAAGTTTTGGACGTTGACGGATTTATTAACAAAAGTTAGGTCAGAGCATGCCAGCTGCTTTCACTGCCCAGCACCATTCCTGGGAATGTTTAGTTTACTTACATACATGTAGCTCCAATATCCACCCCGCGCTGGAATGTCAAGGGCAGCAAACAGCTCTTACAGCCATCTGTTCATGTTACATCAAGGCATAAAACATCTAAACATCTGGCTATAACTTGTTATTCTTTTGTAGGATATTATGGGTGAGATTTAATTCCTTACTAACTACACACTTAATGAAGGTGTCTACGTGTGTACCAGGTATCTAAGCTGCCATATACTCAAATATTTATTCAATACAGTCAACAGAGTCTGTACTGTGTGCTGAGGCTCCACTGACGAGACATTCACTGATTATGATGGGAACTTAGACATCTAGTTTGCCTGTAGACACCTATATTTATTATTTTAATCCCAAACTGAGTTCTGCTTAACACATTTGTACTTGCCAGAATTACCTAAGGTCATTCTAATATACGGACACTAGAAAAAGAGTAATTTTCTTGATTTCAAAATTGCAAGTGAAGCTAAAGACCCGAATGATGAAAGAAAGCACAGATTTAATTTATACACGAAATCTTACTCCTCCTTCTCTTCTCTAGTACTTTGGCTAACTTTAAGGCCAGGCAGCTTTGGGTGCATAGCTAGCTCAGCTGAGGTGTGTCTCTCATTTAATGCTGGGACTGGAGCTCCCATCAGTGTACAGGAACAAGAGCACGGGGAAGGCAGGTCCCTCCAGCGTGCAGACGGATGGAGCATCCACAACAAAGCTCTGGGAAGTACTCAAAATATTCAGTGGATACCCTCCATGTGTCTCACTCTCCTCTCTCCCTTTGGTGAGGATGGAAACTATTGTTTCTTTTTTTCATCCCTTTCATTTCAAATTCCTTTTGGGTCGCTAGGAAGGTATCTTGAGTAACATAGAACTCATTCATTGACAGTAGCCATTAAGAACTTGGAGTTCTTCCCTTTCCTCTTCTGTTTCCTCAGTCCTCCTTCCCTCTATCCACAGCTTCCCTAGACTTCTTATGTGGGGAAATTTGTTTCTGATGCATCATTTTTTTAAATACATGATAATTGCATCATGGCTTTAGTAAACAACCCTAAAATTGAGAAATAGTAGATTGATTGACTATATCTTAATTCCTTTGGTTAGGAACTACTCCTGCTGGAGATATCAAAGCCGAACTTATTCATAGTATACAAGTCCTGCTTTTTAAAATACATAAATGCAATGATTTTCATAATAAATAATTTTTTAAATTCAGTGTGTGAAAGTTAGATACTTTTTACTATTAAAATGCTAAAATGATCTTAGTCAGTATTTCTTTGATGACCATCACCCGAAGCATTTAAAAGATTTATATATGAGAAGCATGTGTTTCATCCGTAAAACCAGCTGACTTCATATTTTTAACAAAGGCCAAACTTACATCGACTGATTTTCATTTCCCCTGAATTGCAAGTCAATTTATTGCTCAAATGATTTTGTAATTCCTAAAATGATATTATTACAAGTGTCTGACTGTGACTGGGCAAATAGTGGCATCCTGACCTATTTATAATACTTTTCAAATATATTGCAATGTGTGATCTCTATAGGCAATGTAGCAATAAAAAAAATGACAAAAAGAATAAAATATTCCCAGTGAACACTCCTCCAGTTACTCTACCAGTAAATGGTCTAGAGGGTTAGAATATTCATAAATACATATATTTTATGCAATTTAGTGACAGGAGTGCACAGTTATCACGTTGACAGTTTCCCTCATACTATATCTGCCTTCAGCAATTTATGCTTTCTATAATGAGAATTCTGGCCATTTTATTACGTTTGGCACAAAGCACTTAGATAACGTTCAGAGCCTCAAGAACAACATAAGATAAATACTCTACCATTAATGGCATAGCTTTTCCCCACTACACTTAGAAGAACCCAGCTGTGCTACAGCTGTTACCAAACTGTTGTTAAAGAATTCAAGCAGTTCTCCCTCTGCCTCCCAACCTTCATTTATTAGATTTTATTTTTACTTTTCACCAAAAAATAATGGTTTGGCATGTGAAAAATATCATTAAGATGGAGATAAAGGCAATCTGTGCTAAATTACATACTGTTCCAAAATGCACCCTCTACTTCTTTCTTTTGGTTTTCCTTCTTGCTTTTTCTTCCCTAATAGAAACATAAGACTGAAAGCTGTGGAGACGAAAAGGGTCTCAGAAACTTCCTACGTGATAGTCTCCTTTTCTACAGGCATTAATGACTGCCTGGTTCATCTCTATGCACAGCTATATGTACACTTGTATTATCCTCATGAAGTTCATATGTTTGCTCATAGTTGATGATGTTTTGAAAAGAAATACAGTTCACACCCTTGTTCTGGCACTAGTATAGATGTGAGATACCAGAACTGAAGCAATCATTTTGACAAAGACTTCCTATTTCAAGCTTGGAGGACTTACTTTTAGGACTAGATTTACAAGGGGTCTAGCTTCTCAAATCTGCTTTGTACATACTTATAAATGCTGCCTATCTATCTAAGCAGGATCTATCCATCTATCTACCTAAGTAAGAGTGCAAAGATTTAGATCTCAGATTTGTACTACATTGCTATCTCTAATGTTCCCTCAGAACCAAATTTTTTGTCACTAATTTTGTTCATCTTGAACACACTGTACTAGGTAGTGAGTAGGAAGCACCTAAACCTTCTCAGGAGATACAAGGTAGGCATTTTTTCACCTATTTAATCTACTCCCTCAAACACTATTTCTAATGTTCTGCAATGAGCAGCCCTCTCACGATATCTATAAAATTTCCTATCCTAATATGTAAATGCACTAAATATTACCCAACAATTATTGTTCAGTGAACCAAGAAATAAATAACAATTATAGTATTACCTCTCTCTAATATGTACCCCTCTCTTCATCAGTATATCAGTACATCTCAGATTTGTTGATGGAATAGTTGGTGTCATTATTCACAATTTATGAATTGGGAAACAGCAAAGTAAGGTTTTTTTGCTGGAAGTCATGCAACAGATCTACTTTAATAACTAGGTCTCCTGAATCCCTGGTTAATGCACTATTCAGATAAGCTATGATCACAAAAGAACTGTTAAAGACAGAAGCAATGAGCCAGTTGCTCTTCATGGACTAATAAACAGTCTCTAGTTATTTCTCCGTTTCAACAGACAAATCACACAAAGGGATTTACTCTTGCTTTTTTATGCCAAGTGGAAACCTGAGATTTGGTATGCTTTCCAGTGAGATGAAAAGGAAGCAGAGGGGAACTCAGTTAAGATAATTTGGTATCCCAAATCTCTTTCACATCCCATCTAAGACACACAGTATTCGGGCTTTTCTAGGAAAAACACAGGAGGCAGCTGGGCTCAAGAAGTGGCTGCATCTCATTCACATTTCCACCGCAACAATTTGACTCATTCAATGTCTGAATAGTTATTTATAAGCAGACATGTGTTCACTTGTCCACCCTGCATAGCTTATGTTTGTAAGATATGAAAAGCAATTAGCATGGTGATGAGTCTGAGCTAATAAGTCTATTGCGAGGGAGGGTATATTAGCTTAGGGTCAGCTTGCTGTTAGCCACAATCAATCAGTTTTCTTTTGCCCTGGAGCAGCCCAGAGCAATCTTATGTCTATCTAGAAAATAGTCTTTTAGACCCAGAACCAACAACTGGCTCCCTCAGCTTCGCACAGTTTCTGATTATATTGCAGCAACCAACAGCTCCTCCAGGCTGGTGTTTCCAGATGTACTGCTGCAGCTGCAAAGGCTGCAAATAAACAGGTGTGTTGAGTAACCACACAAAGCTGTAGTCTGCAATGGCTGCTCCACAACCAGTACTTACAAAACTAGTTTGAAGGTGGCTCCGGATGTGTACGTGATTTGCAGAGACATTAGAATGGTATAGACATACAAAGTAAGTCTCATTCTGAACGTTTATTATCTGGATACAGCATCCAAATGACTACTACAATATGTCACTTCGAATTTTGACAAGGTGATTAGTCTTGGCTGACTACTTCAAAGAGTAACTATCCTTTGAAGTGATTTTGAGCTTTTGCACACATCTCTCTAAAACACCCATTACAGCCATTTCCAAGAACCATATGAGGACAGCACACATAAACTATGTCTTGAAGGCTCAAATCCACCTCTGGACATAAAAATACAGCTCTTGCTGAAGTCAATGAGTTGCATATGGTCCTCACACTAATCAAAGGAAAAGATTACACACTTTGAGCCTGCTATTGCACACACCTCTAAAGCTCAACCCTGATTATGTATCTATTTTCTGTTCCCCCCAAGAAATTGTGTTAGAAAAAACTTCCAAGAATTATGCTAGAGCACAGAGCTGTCAGAGCCAGCCTGTAAAATACACAGCCTAAATAAGCCTGAAATAACACAGCTTTCTAAAATGTTTGTATTAAGAATGACATATGTACCCGATTACATGTAGAAAAGTACCATACAGCTATGACCTGAAACTATGAAGACACGTGTTTGAATAACCCTCAGTGATAATGGGGAGATACTCAAGTACTGCCTTCAGCCGCTTTTCCAGGCAGGCTGCCACTTTACCTGAGTCTGCAGGAGTCCCAGAAAGCAAGACAAGAACTTGACTGATTCTAAGTGCAGCAGATCATCCAGCGGAGAGCATCTCCCACACAAGGCATTGTAGAACAATGAAGGTGTTCAACGTTTGCAAATAGGAAATGGGCTACAGAGAATTTGCAGCTATGAGGATGTTCCTCTAAATTGAAAAAAAGAAAAATTCCAAAGCATCTGCCAGACAGTGGCATCAGTAAAGTCATGTTTCTGACTACTCTCATCATGACATCAATTGACTAAACCCATCAAATTGTGCATATTCAGTAGAAAGAAATGACCTAAAACTGTTTCTGAACAATTAATCAGGAAGCATAGCTAGCCAGCCTCTTCTTCCTTGTAAATAATATTTTTAAAATGAGGCTTGGGTCTTCATTTTGATCTTCACTGAAGCCAAATCAAGACATTTCAAAATCTGTTATGGGGAAGATGAGATGTAAACACTGCTATTAAAGAACAGCTAAAGGCAAATGCTCAGACACCCTGCTCAGTGCCTTTATGCTGCTTGCTTTGATGCAGGGACTTGACTCTACATCTCTCAATGACAGCTGAGTACCCTAACCACCAGGCTAATGTTATTTTCTGTCCAGTTGGAACTGTTCCATCTTGTTTAAATAATTAAGTATCTAGTGACCCATGAAGAGTGTGTTTCTCTAATCCAGTGACTAGGGCATTTGCCTGGCAAATTGACCTGTTGATCTGATAAGAAAGCATTCTGCAAAGACATTTATAGTCACTTCATCCCTAACAAAAAAGGATAAAGTTGGTTTTGTTTGGTTTTTTCCCTCATCCCTGCATTAGTTCTCTCAACAGCCACCTGCCTCCTGATCCAGCACTGGTTGCTGGCTGCCACAGTGCTGCTAAGTTAGCAATTCTCCACGTAGCACTTTTGCAAAGTATAACAAAATGTTTGCCTAATACAAAATGGGTTTAACATTTTGTACATAATATAAAATGGATTTAAAGCAATTACTTCTAAAAATCTTGTTATGATTGGTTTTGGAAATGGGCTAAGGAACAGTGCATATTTATACAGTTGCAAAGTGAACACTTTATGTACTTAGGTACACTTCCTCAGTGTACACTTATAAAGTCTGTATATAGAGTTTCCAACCCAAGTACCAAAAAACTACTCTTGAGGAGTATGCAGAATGCTTTAGCAGAGAAACCCATTAGACCCGGAGGGCCTCCACAGGGGGGAGTTGTGGGTCACGGAATTTGTTCTCTGCTTCTGCAGGAGGCACGACCATATTTAAGCCCTTTATGAACTTCATTATGCCTGAAAAATATCAGAAACACTATATCACATCTCTGTAGTGAGACAAAAAGTTTGCTAGAGGTCGACTGCCAACCTGTTCCCAGCCAAATCAATGCACCGAATGAAAAACAAACCCGTCCCTTAAAGCTGCTCACTCTGCCAGCCCCGTTCCAGTCTCCCTGCTCAAAGTGCAAAACTGTAGAAAAGCACAGCCCACATTCATGCCATCACGACATCTACCTGTTTCCAACATTTTTATCTGAAAACTCCTAAAGAGGATTGGGGCAGGCATGTAAATATTGTTCCAATTTCCTCCACAGGATTTAGCTGTTAGGATGCTTGTTGGGATGGGCTTAAGCCTTCCCAACTGGCCTCTCACCAGGCAACACCTGGTCATGTTTTGGGGCCCTTTGTCCAGGGCATTTTGGATGAGATAATGCTCTCCTGAGAGGGGAGAGTTTAGCCACTTTGGCCCATTTTACTCACCAATACGGATTCAATGGCAGAGGTTAAGCAGGTAAAACTGACAACTTTTGCAGGGCTGAATCCGGTTCAGGGATTCACGTTACGTGGTGCCAACAGCCTGCTTTATTTTCTGGCTATTGTAGCTTGGATTCAAGCGCAGCTACATACGTCTTTGGGAAGAAGCGCTGCAGTGAGCTGGTGCTGACAGCTCTGGAAAGACCCAGGGGCAGCCTGCCCTTCCTGCCCACCGGACCTGCAGCGGGGCAAGGCAGTCGCAAGTGGCCACTGCTGGGAAAAAGGGTCTGCATCATCCAGGCTTTAGTTCTTTGCCCATCGCCTGCCTCCCATGCCATGGCGAGAACAAACTAGAACATACTACAAGAACATACCAAAAAGTTAAAAATTGCAGCCCTGAAAAGTCTATACAGACTCCACGCCTGACAGCCCGGGCAGACTTTATAAGCCTCCCCCCACTATTCTTCCCCGTGCTGGCTGCTGGCTTATTTTCCTATGTGCAGTTGTTTGGGAAGTGGAATGGGGCTCAAGCAATGCAGCGGTTGCCATGGAGAGAAGCTCGAGTTTGCACTTTATTTATTTAATTTATTTCTGAATGGCAGTGTGCTGCAGTATGTAAAATCTGCATGACTTGCTAGCACACCCGATACCAGGAACCTGGGGCTGTATTTAAGCGTAGCCTGTCTTTTGAAGAGCACAGTAAAACGCTGAGCCTCACTTGCAGCTGATAGTATTTCTTTTCGGGGATTAGATTTCCCTGCAGGCTCGCGGCTGAAATGTCCACTGAAGCAGAATTAACAGTTACCTCAATTAAATCACAATTTTTTTTTTTACCTGATACAAAGACACCTTATGTCGGTGCTGTTAAATATGCAGTTTCAATGAGACTTTCAGGAGTGAGTGGAGCATGGTCTTTTCATCCATGTTTTATTTATTTATATAGCAACTAGAATCACGTAGAATCCTTCCTGCCTCCATGAAAAGGACAGAATTTACAGAGCAACATTTTCAATTAATTAGCAATGAAAGATGCTACTGAATTTTATCCTTCAGCATTACAGTAAATCTTGTCATGTTAAAGGGACACAGGAAAAACATTCAAATATGTGAAGGTCACTTTCTTTTTTAGACCCACTAAATCTAATGACAGCAAAGCAGTGCGCAATTGTGAGTTAAAAACCTGTATGGGATAACGAATCTCTTTGTCCCTCATTTACCCCCTCCCTTTGAAGCTTTTAAAATAGTCATTGCTTGAAACTAAAACCCACAGAAAGAGTGAGTCTTTATCTGCCACTGTCATTAAACAAAAAGGGTAGAAAGACAAAGCAATTTTTTTATTATATGCTTTGTGAGCGACCTCAGGATGTGGACATGGGAGGTAGACTTTGATCTGTCTGGATGTTACAATTCGTGCTCTTTCATCTAGAAAACAAATATAGCTTTTCTGTATGTATTCCTTCATACAAATAAGTTAAACTAAAACATTTACGGGAATACAGCACACTGGGTGTAAGTAGAGATCTTATAACTCCACTTCAGTCATTTGGCAGACTCAACTATTGTACTTATCCAGTGCTTTGTGCATTCCCTGCTGCCTGGAGAAACAGGCAGGCAAAACAGCCACAGAAGCTCTGCAGAATGAGCACTACGTCTTTATTCTTATTTTCTACCCATTATATACTGCCAAGTGCTAGCTATCTTTTAATTGGTTTGGTAGGTATTATACAGTTTAGTCATATGCACTGATGATTAATTAAGCCAGCTCATATCTGTATTTAAATTCAAATCTAAGGAACAATATTAAATTTTTTCCTTCTCTACAAGATGAAATAGAGGGATAATCAAAGGATAAAATAATAGAAAAATATCCTTTTCTTAGTTATAAAGGGATGGAAATTAACAGATTGGCTCTGATTGGTGACTCTGCTTTAAGAGTTACTTAAGGATCCACACACTTGAACTGTATTATAGAATTAATTTTGAAGTAATTCCTTTCATTAGCACAACATATGTATTTGTATTATGTCCAAGAAGTAATAGCAAGCCTTCATTGTTATGAGATCCTTACCTAAGAAGGTCACATGGCCTGTTGTTCTTGTCTGGGAGAGTAAGCCAATAAATCAGTACTAGAAAAGTTGACACTGAACTTTCCAGAAATTTGCATAGGAGTCTTACAGGACTGATGTAAGAATATATCAGAGAAAAGACCCTGAAAGAGTTAGTCAACAAAATGTCAGTGGTAACGATACTGGAGACTGCAAAAGGAAAGAAACCCACTTAATGCATATGAATGTTTTGTTATACTGTGTGTCACTTGGTGTGACCTAGATTTTAGATATGAGATTCAGGCAGCCTTAAATATGGACATCGGTAGAAGAGAGTTCTAGAAATTATGCAGCATCTTCTGTTCTTCACTGGTACCTTCTTGGTTGGACAGAA
>KZ506556.1:144095-154523 GCA_002844005.1 Limosa lapponica baueri
GGCTTCATGGTAACTTGGTAATGTTATTGAAAAGTCACTGCTGGAGAACTAGACTTCTGAACCCTTTCTGAGCTCTATCACCATCTAAAAATCAGGTCAGGCAGCTGATTTCTGTTGATCTTTTAGAGACACTCATGATAACACACATTGACAGCATGGAGTGCAGCACAAAGCCCTGTCATGCAATAGGCGGGAATCCTAATTCTCAGCAGCTGGGAGCTGGCTGGCAGCATCATGTGCTCTTTCCATTCTCGCTCTGAATCCCCCAACACATGTCCTTTCATGATTGCCTCCTGCTACAGAGGCAGCCATGGAGAACTGGAACGTGACATCCACCACCTGCAGAGTGGAGCTGGCTGGTCTCCTGCTGGAGACTGCCATTTGAGAGTCTATCCCTACATTTAGTGGCATGCAGGGTATTGACAGTAAAAACCACCACCCCATGAAACAGCCCTAGCTTAGTTTTCATTATTTACTTTAACCTTTCAGAGTAGAGCCTAACATTTGATTTCTCTACGCTATGCTTACAAAGCCCAGCAGCGTGCAACCAGCTGCAAAACACAGTTAACTGGTTGAAATTGCAAACAGGAGGTTTCTAGGCTTTCCCTGTATAAGTTGCTACAGCAGGTGACATGTCAGTTTAAAAGAACATCAGTAGACTTGAATGGATTTATTTTTTTAAGGTGTTTGGTTTTTTTTTTTTAACTTCTCCCTGATATTAGAGTGGCTTCCACCTGAGCCTTCAGAAGTAGTCTGTCTTGCTGAAGTCTGTGCTGTTACAGACTAGCAACTTGAAAAGGGTAAAATACATTAGCTCCTCTCTTCAAGAAAGGAGCAGGAGTGAAAAATGCAACTCCTCAGACCAACCTATCCTCTGGGCAAAACATTAATATAAATCATTAAGGAAAACAGGGTCTACTTCTTAGAGGATGACAGACAGAAAGAAAAAAATCCCAAACCCCAACAAATATTTATTTGCCAAACAAATCCAAGTGAGTTCTTTGAAAGGGTGACCAAGGAAATAGATGATAGAAAGGTGATGAAAGCAATCTGTCTGTATTTCACCCAGGCGTTTGATAAGCTGTCACATCAGAAATTGGTGGGGAAACGAGAAGACAGGAACAAGTACTATATTGACATCATTGATTAAAAGCTGGCTGTCAGCTCAAACTAGAAAATTTTAGGTATTTAAGGTAACTAGTTGAAAGGTGAAGAGGTAGAAGTCCTGACACTGGCATGTCTCAACATCTGGGTTCATCCTGAGATATTTCTTACTTTATTTTATATATGAGTTCTTAGGATTTATTTCAAAGGAATAAAAAAATAGACGAAGGGAAACCTTAGAAAGTAGGACTTGTAACTTCTATGACTCCTACTGCGAAAAGTATCTAGACTCCACAGGTATTTATTTTCTCCTTGTATTTTTATTTAATAGCATTATTCTTCCTCACTCTGCAGAAGTAATTCTCTCTGAAGACTATACAAAGAGACTAAAAAAAGAGCAAAAAAATCTATCTTGTGAATTCAGTAGAAATAAAAAACAGGTTATTGAAAATTATTTTTATGACTTGGGATCAGGACCGTGCTGAACATGCTGCACAAAACACCAAGGAGGACAAACAGCAAACTCTTTCAATGAAGGAAATGGAAAATCCACACATTGGTCTTAATGAAACACACACAAACAGATTTTATTCCTGCTCCCTACTCAAAGATATCCTAAACCAAAGCTCAGGTAGTGGGGGATCTCTGGCATGTCTGGGGAGCCCACTGAAATCCAAAGCACAATGTGATGACAAATATAAAAAATTCAAGACAAACTTGGGATTTGTTCTAACTTGAAAGAGAAAGAAATTAGGTGAAGAAGCATGAGACTGTTGAGATTCAAACTAAAGGGCATGTTTCTACAAAAGCTCTTTCACTTCACTTTCCTTGTATATGATTCTCCATTTAATTCAGCGCAATTGCAGCATTTCAGTTTCTAAGAGATGTTCATAATCCAGGATCAGATCTTGTATGACCTGTCAGTTTTTTAATAACATATCTTCAGTTTACGTTCAGACTTCAAGTAAAATGGGAAATCTAAAAAGATTAAAGCAATTGTGACACTCTAAAGCAAAGAAGTGCACTTGCATAAAACAAGTATCTTCACTTTTTTCTCTATTATTAATAATACATGTATAAAGCATATTAAGAACTACAAAACACAAACATGTCACACTTCTTTCTCTACTGCAGTGTTCGAAGTAACTGATGGCTCATGAATAACAGCTTCAAAAGCTGTGTGAGGATACACTTCTCACTACATCAGGAATATAAAAAGCTTTAATCTCACGATGATACATTTACAAAGGTATTACTTAAACATAAAAATCCGATCAATATCCTAAAAGACCCATGGTACAATGTAATTTTTAAATGTACCTTTGTACAACTGAAAAGATGGTGGATGTGAAAGTTATATATGTCATGTTCACGATACAGAAATTTCCAAATTTGGTCTAGCTTAATATACAGAAGTCATCAGACTAAGAGAAATGTGATTTTTCTTACTTTTTCCTCCACTGAATATGAGGAATGCTTCTCTACCAGAGTCATGCGGAGCTACTGCAATCTAAACAGAGATTATCAGCAGCAACACAAATGCTATTTCTGTTTAAAAACAAAGGAATAACTGTTGTAAGTCTCCCGCAGTAAAATCAGCAATGTTGGGCAGGTAATGGTCCTGCTTATATTCTGTGGATGTTCTGTACTACTTTTATTCAGCTTGCCTTTTCTGATTGGCAGCAGGGAGGAAGGAGAGAGGCAGCTCTTTCTCATGACCCTGTAGTGCCCTCATCACCAGTTCATGGCAGTCCTGACTGTCAGCCAAGCGGCTGCAAGTACATGATCCTAAATTCCCTCAACTCAATGCAGTTACAATGACCTACATCTAATGCAAAATTTCTCTAAGAAAGCAGTACCTTCCATCACCCCTCAGCCGTGACAGTGCTTCCTAGTGGGAACAATTTCAAACAATGAAGAATGAACAGCTGCAACTTTTGAAAAATCAACGTAATACCAGAAATAAAGTAGTTTATATTATTGGTCTGATCTTTCTGTGTGCGCTTATGATACTTTGGGATAAGAATAGCAAAGCGTACAAACAAGGAGCTTGTAAGTAATAATAATATGAAACAGATCTGATTTATTCAGCTTGCTTTCTGGTGCAGAAAGCTGGATGGAGTTGACCAAATGAATACAAGAATTCAGCTCAAATTATTACAAAAGCTCTTTCAGAGAAATTACTCTTCTGACTTTTCACTCGGGTTCTTCACCTTCTTGTACAAAGTGCACTAGAAGTCTCATTGTTAATGAAAGGCTTTATGAAAGAAAATTAAAAGTAACAATGTAAAAAAAGATTAGGCAAATATTAGACCTGATGAAAAACTTTGAGGTACTTTTATTTTAAATAATGTGCATCTGTTTTACAAAAAGGTGGCTTAATCATTTTAGTCCCAGGGCCCTTTAATTTTTTATTTTTTATTTTTTAAACCAAGTCATTCCATCTTTAGCTTTTGGTTTGGGTTTATGTATATTTTAGGGTGATTCCAGCTAGAATATCTCTTCTGAAATTTGAATGCTAACCCTAAAAGAACGAATACAAATCCTTCTCCAAAATACAGCAGAGCTTTAGGAACAGAATTATATTATAAATATGTAAAGGTAAGTGATCATATGTCACTCAAAACTTCCAGAACCATCTCTAATCCTATATTCCTTGAAAAGCTTCAAATTTCTAGGTGAATGCATACAAGCACATATCTTTTAAAATGCAGATAACAATGTTTTTATAGATTCTTTATGAAAGAGATTATCCTATAGGACAGAAATTTGCTGTGAGCAAGTTTCCAATTTGAAGTGAAAAGGAAAAATCCTTCTCCAAAACAGCTAAGGGAGCCACAGGGCAAACCTGTTGTTCTTGAATATTTCTTAAAGCACCACAGCTTATCTTAGCATACACCTATTTATATTTCTTTGGTATTTTTCACTACGATATCTCAATAGTAATACAACATCTTCTCTGCCTGCACTAAGAGACAGGTGGATGTTTTGGGGGAAGAACCCAAATCTACCTTCACACTTTTTATAATACGTATTTTAAATATCGCATGTGTTTCCAAAATTCCTTTGAGTGTCTTGCTTGGAATCCTGGCCTAATGCATTACTGCCTCATCTGAACTCTATGTGATGAGTAGTGAAAATATTAGTAGATAAAAATTTTTAGTGAAATCTTGTAAATTTAATAAAATGTGACAGGTTAAGATTTAAACTACAGTTACTCGTTCTTAAGATGCTTCCTTAGTACTCTACTCTGATGCTCTTCTCACCAGTGCCTCAGTAATGTAAGTCCATTTGTTTGACATCAGCTTGGGAGTTCACTGAGTCTCATTTAAAACCTAGAAACATTGATGGGACTTCATTCATTGATTTTAGCATTCTTGGGATCAGGCCTGGAGAAATTTAGCCATATAATACTGCTTCTAGAAATAATCGCTTATCAGTCCATCTGGAACAGTACCCAAATGCAGAATAAGATAATATCTGTATCTGAAATACCCAGTTCCAAAGACACTTTGAATTGAAGTGGAAACAGCTGCATAGCCAGAAACATCCTAGTATACTGACTAAATACTAATCATGTACTAGAAACATACTGTTTTCAGTGAGAATAACACAAATGCAATGCATTAATATTCATGAATATCACATGTATTATTAGTATAATTAACCCCTGTTGATATATGCATAGCCATGGGTTTGGAGAGGTGGACTACCCATTCTTATGGTGGATGGAAAATCAGCTGGACAGCTGGGTTTGCAGTGTTGTGATCGCTAATAAAAAGTTCCGCCAGTGGCTAGATATTAATGGCACCTCCAGAGGTTAAAACCATGGTCAGTACAGTTTAACACCTTCATTAATGTCAGGATGAGGGGACAGAGTCCTTTATCAGCAATAGCATCAGTTTAGAGGGAAAGGTCAGTACATTGGAGATTAAGACTGCTATTCAGAAGAACCTGACAGGCTAGAGAAACAGGATGATAATAACCTCGTGACGTTCAAGATAAATGCCAAGTCCTGCACCTGGCGTGTAAAAACCTCTTCCCACAGCTCAGGTTGGTGGCCAACTGATTATAAGGCAGCTTTGCAGAAAAGGACTTGGGGTTCCTGGTGGATACCAAGCTGAATGTGACTTCACAGGGCACCCTTGAGGGCTATCAAACATTGGGGCAGATTTTCTAGAAAGGCTGCAGATATCTCCATCCTTGGCGATGTTTAGAACTTGACTCTACAAGGCCTTGAGCAATTCTGGTCCAGCAGGACCTGGACCAGGTGTTCTGCGAGGTCCCTTACACTTTATATTATTTTGTGATTCTAGATTTTAGCCACCTGCTCATAAAAATATGGAATACTACATATTTATACTGAAGATTACTGAAGCATTAGTTCTGTTGCGTACGAAATCAACCTTGCTCCATCTTTTATGTGTGAATAGAGTCGTACTTGATTATTCTTGTGTAGCATCATATCCAGTTTGATTCTCACTTGACAAAAATAAGACGGTGTATTTGTCATTCTTAAAGCAAGAAATAATTCTGCAAGTCTGACACTGCAACAATGGAAGTACAGCATGCTCATAAGCCAGATATTTTCTAGCTAACAAGGTACTTGCTAGCATCTGTTTTATATGATTTAGTGACTACCTTCTGCGTAGAGATAGCACACCATTCATAGCATATGCTCTTTGCTCAGTATGTTTAATAAATAGATTGCCTTCTGTTCATTTGATAACACAAATTTACTTGTCTTAAAAAATGACTTTGTATACCCTAAGAAAATATAACCTTGTAGTACTGGATTTAGTCTATAAAACATGGCATTTTTTGACAGTATCATGCAATCAAAGGGTGTATTTCTGGGTGTATATAGCTACCTGGAACATAAAAGTTTACTGTACTCCTTTCCTCTGTTAACTGACCTGTTTTCAAGCGTACCTCTCCATGAAATTCTGCTTACTGTGTTTTCCTTAAAACCGCTTTTTAGCACCCCATGGATTTTTATTACTTGCAGACTAAATGTGTGGCTGTGCTTTAGTTAACCTGAAGCCTTTGAAGAGAAATTAGAGACTACTGTGCGGTAGCTTGGAGGCAGCAAAGTTCTTTACTATGGAGGTATAATGTGTGCTTGTGGTCGTGTCACAGCATCTGTATAAATATCAAGCTTGTTCTCTGCTGTATGTTGACAATCTCCTGGCTCTGCACGGTATTCCTCCTGTCTGTCACTATGCTCTAGGTGTCGTCTTTTCTGCACTTCCTATGGTTTCCCTTTACTTTGTCTCCTTTTGTCTTTCTGACTTGCAAGAGAAAACAATAAATGAATGTAAACTATTATATGACACAATGAATGTGGTTTCATATTGTCTTCATTTTTTTTTGTTTATAGTTGTTCTTCTTGTTTTACCATCACTCATTCTAATTGTTCTTCATGCAATAAAAATATATTTATTTAAAAAGAGAGTGCGTCTTGATACCTACTAGGAAGCAATGATCATTTAATACCAATGTCTACCAATTCAGTGCAGTAACACCACCCAGCAGCTGACTTTCAGACATTACCTGTATCCAAATAAAACCAATAAGAATAAATACCAGCTTTTCTCCTAACTCATAGGATTGGAAGCAGCCATTCTCTGACGTGCTGCTACCAAAGCTCTCTACCACTGAGCCGTTTTCTGCAGCTCCTCATTCTCTGAGCTATCCTACTTTGGTCTACAGGTTTTCTTTAATAAACTCTATATTAAAAAGCCAAATAATGTGAGCTTTAATTCAGCTGCAGTGGTGTGTTTCCTTGATTCTGAGGAATTATAATGTCTCTGCTGAGAAACAAAGTACCAACTGAGATTAAATTTCACACAGCCATATTGATAACCATCCTTCAATGGCCCTCCTTATTTCAATTTGATTTCAAAGGTGCAACAGCAACGAAGTGCTGGCTCTGGATATTCTAAATACGATATATTTCACTGTTCAGATTTTGCAAGTTGATGGAACATTAGGGTTAGTTCATTTGCAATACAGAATTCTGAATTTCTCTCTTTCCAGAGTTTATTTTTGCTACACTAGTCATTCAAAAACATCTCATTCACCTGCCGATGGTACACAAGGCAAAATAATTTAATTGAGATCACAGCTTTTCCCTCTGAGCACATGTCCAAATTCTGAGGCACATAAAGACTCCAAAGACAAAAATAACTTAACACATTCGAACATTCAGTTTCTATGGAGACAAATAAAAGTAAAATGTCTAATGTGAGTTCTTATTCAGCCTGATGCCTTACAGATTAGAAGCACTTCACCAAGCCTTAGGGACATATATTTTTCCATAAAAAAATAAAATAATAAAAAAGAACCACCCAAATCCCCAAATCCTGTGTTTCTAATATGCACTTGTGTATTCTAGTTGTGTAAGAATTACCACTGGCAGTCAGTCCCTGTTCTTCTATTCCCACCCCACATTATGGCCTTATTGATATACTCGAGGTATAGTTTGTGTCATTTTCAATAGCCAAATCTTTTTGTTGAAACATGGGAAAACTCAAAGCTCAGGACTTTGAGGCTTCTAGCCCTCGCTCCAAGGGTTTAGAGAATAATAGCTACAGAGTTAACCGTTACAGATGCCTGATGCTGCTAGGTCAAAGTAATGAATGTTACATGAACTGTCTGACCTTTTAAGCCAGGATCAGCAAAAAAAGGCCTGAAAAGCACAGCATCATGATTAGAGCTGTGGAAGTACTCGTGAGACTTCTCTCAGGCAGCTGGATACAGAGCCCACTTTTAAAAAGTGCATTTTAAGTGGCACTCTAGTCAGTCTTAAAGATCATATTTGAAGAGGTGCTGCTCACAATTACCATCATCTTTAATGGTGTTTTCTGAATCCTGTGCTTCTGCAAGGCTTATTAGTTAGCCTAATGTCTCAGTAAGCTCTTCCTTCACACAAACTGCAGGTAAACTACAACATGAGATTATCAGTACTGAGGGTCTCTATAAAGCTTTTTTTTTGTGAAAATGCAGGCTTTGATGATTATGTTTGAGCCAACTTCTATGCAGTAGCCATGTAAGTTGTCATTAGCACAGCACTGGGCTTCATCTCAGTTCCCAGCAGGGCTTTATTAGCTCCATACTGTATCACACTAATTATGGCTACATGTTTTTTGGCCTGAAACTTGCTCATGAATGACCAGCTCAGAGCCTGAGCAGAATGAATTCATGCATGACTAAAAATATAGACATTTAGAACAAAAAAATTACAGTGTGGGAGACAGACTCAGCCACCTTAAGTTGACCTAACTTACTTGATTTTAATGCTGTTAAGTCAATTTACCCACCCGAGGATCTGCCAAACTTTTTGTGTTAGAAAGGACCATGTATCTGCTCAGCTAAAATTTATTATGCACAAAGACCCCCAAAAAAGCGTGAAACAGCAGGGTAAAGCTGGGTCCACGGACAGAAGTCCCATTGCCTGCTAAAATAACTAACCAATCCCAGAGCAGAGAGAAGCAAAAGCCACTTCGTAAGTGTTCCCGGGCGGAGGATAGCAGTGGCAAGGTCCCTGGCGCCTGCTGTGGGCAGCCTGCGAGGTCTGTCCCTGCTCACTCCCAGCTCGCACGGCTCTGAGCCAAGGCGAACGGTTCCTCCTGAGAGCCTGCTTTCAGATGTGTTTCTCGTGTTATCAACACCGTGTGTGTCTCAGCCTCCTTTACCGGCAACAAGCGTCCATAACAACACTTCAGACACTTGGATTCTCACTTAGCAAAGGCTGCCTTTGTCCAGCCGAGGTCTTGCTGTGCTGCAGACCCACCCGAGGAAGTTCTGTACAGACTGACCCGTGTCTTTAAATAGTATAGATGCATACCCATGGCACTGTGCTATGAAGATTTACCACTCAAACAAACACTAATTTAGGGATCTCTCTACTCCGTATTCCACACCGTTATTGATATTAGTTGTCGACATCTGCAATTTTGCTACATATTCTGCTAGTCTTATTTATATATGTCTTATTTGTACTTTTAGGATAGAATGTTAAGGTGTGATGTGTGCAATCAGGCTGTCCGTTTGTCTGCACTTAACAGAATCAGAGAATGGTAGGGGCTGGAAGGAACCTTTGGAGATCATGTAGTCCAACCCCCCTGCCAAAGCAGGTTCACTGGCTGGACAGGAACGCATCCAGGCTGGTTCTGAATATCTCCAGAGAAGGAGACTCCACAACCTCCCTGAGCAGCGTGTTCCAGTGCTCTGTCACCCTCAAAGTAAAGAAGTTTTTCCTCATGTTGAGATGGAATTTCCTGTGTTCCAGTTTGTGCCCGTTGCCCCTTGTCCTGTCACTGGGCACCACTGAGAAGAGTCTGGCTCGATCGTCAGTGAGCATCAGCATCCCAGTTGGCAGCTTCCCCACTGACTCACTGAACTCAAGGGGCAATTTGAAAGAGAAAAGGAATTCCTGGAGATAATTTGTGAAAACCAGAAAATAAGTAGAGAAATGGACAATAATGTCTCCACTGAGGCAGAAGCCAGCTGTGGCACCGGAGGTGGCAGAAGCCAGGCGCCCAGCTGGCACACGGGCATTAGCCAGGCAGCGCTCACACAGCTGCAGGGCAGCAACAGCATTGCTACTGCATGGGCTGTTATGTGGGGCAGTAAAGGAACGCTGGGAATGAAAAGTCAGACAACAAATGCAATTCATAGGAAATTAGATTTTCGTATTTCCATTTGCCTAAATAGGAACGCATTTTGTACATGTGATCCTGCTCATCAGTTATCTTGATTAATTAAGACTCGCCTGTATACTTAATACATTACCGATTCTCATGAAGAGGAGCTGATGGGAAAACCATTTTACTTATCATTCACTAACTCCCCCCCCGCAAAGAGATTTATGTTAATCAGCTAGGATTCTACCAAAAATACCAACATACCTCCAAGTACTTCAGAGGTGCTACTTCCTGAACTTTTCTTGCATGCTTATTTGGCTCAGCAGGAGCAATATTCAACTGCCTAAATGAACCTTAGCAAACAGTGTTGTGTCCATATATAGTCAATGCGGAGATAAAGTGCTATTGGGTGAACAGGGTGCTATTCATCTAATCCTAAAACAGACATCTTAAATAGGTCAGATGAATCATATCCTGAAAGCAGTTGCTTCTCTCCATTTACTGTGAAGTGAGGCTGGGGTAACTAGCTTTAACATAGACACCTAAGGTGTAAATACTTAGAGTCAGGTGAAATGAATGTCACCTTAGAAATTCAAATGTAGAATCGGATATTTAATGTGCAACTAAACCATGTCAAAGGTCCTACAGTGAAATTTCTTAAAAAGAAAAAAAAAAA
>KZ506556.1:164241-176200 GCA_002844005.1 Limosa lapponica baueri
AGTCAGACTTCAATTCACTGGGCAGGCACTTCCCTGGATAAAATCAAGTGGATAGCTATACAAAAGTATCTGTGAAATAATAATTTCTCCAAATTTGTTCTTTAAAGATCTGTCAACTCTAATCAAATAACATTGAACTTTGATATTCTGTTGTTGATACTCTTGGACTAAATTCCACGCAGCGTTATTTCTTCTAAAACACCCATTCTTCATTAATATTCTACCGAACCTTAAACATGCTTTGGGCAAAGGCAGAGAAAAAGGATACAGATGAGACTTTCCGCGCTTCTGACTAAATGTTACAGTAACTGCAAATAATACGGCTGAGCAGACACTTTCAGACCAACTTTGATTTCAGCCCAACTTTGATTTCAGCCACAAAGCCCAGTACTGGTGTAATGAATGAAAGGTCCATTTAACTTTTAGACCTAGCAGATCTGTGAATAGGAAAGTGCACAGTTCAGTGGGCTATCAACTAACCTGTGAAATGATGCTCATTATACAGACAAAGTGTTATTTCTTCTGGAAAATGAGCAGGTCACCAACCAACTACCTTGATCAGATACACCCAGAAATTAGAATGGATGTTTTGTGTTCACATCTGATTAGCATTTGAGACCCTCTTTCTCTAAACAATTCCCACAGGACTGCACGTGCCAAATTCCTACCATAGCTTGAGCTATTATACAAAGACCTAAGAATGCTCATTTCACTTAGCTCTGTCTTAGGTCTACCGACAGTGCTGAAGGCAACAGTCTTTTCCCTAGACTATTAAATGACTTTCAGAAACAAAAAGAGAAACATTTTGAAGTTGAAATCAAGCATTACATTGCTCACAATGTAGAAGTGTTAGAATAAATAACCAGCCACAGCTTTGTCTCTGAGGTATTTCGTAAAACCTCAAGCCTATTTAGATGAATTGCAACAAAACAGTATTCATCATTAACACAATGAAAAACAAAGTCTGTGGATCTTACTGAAGAGTGTGGATACTTTGGGGTGCTAGTAAGGAAAGGAGAAAATACTCCATGCTAAAGCAGAATTAAAAGACAATTCAACAGAGAGGCAGAAGGTGCATTTGGATTATCTACTGTAGATTCCTAATTCAGGTGGCACCTAATTAATACACCTAATTCACAGGCATGCTTCACAGCCACTGGAAAGCAAACCAGACAACTGCTATTAACTACACTCTCCATGGAGCTCCTACATGTTACAGGTACATTCTTAAACTTCTAAGTGAGTTAATATAAGATATTAGGTGTGGGGATGTGGTCTGAGGGATGCATTTGAATGGACATAACCCAGTGTAGCAATAAGTACCTCAGTGCCTTTGCAGTTCCAAGGGCCCGAGTTCACATCTGAGTATGCAAAAGTAACAGAACAGAAACAAACACCTTATTTTTTGTTGTTTAATAACAACTATTACTGCCTCTGTTTACCAGGGGACCTGGGATAGAGCTATTCTCCATCTCTGGGCTGTTGCACAGAAAAGGAACGCAAGGAATGCAAGAGCTATGCTTGAGTAAACAGCCCACTCTTTTGTGAACCCGGGTTCCCTCAGTTTGGCCCTTACATTCACTGTAGTTTTATGCATTTATTCCAGGACTGTAATACAAAATACATAGCAACCTTCAAGTAAGTACTAGAGTCCAAAATTCCATCTCTTCCTCACTACCCAGGAAAAAATGCTATATGGAAAGCAAATAATTGCTTTGAACATGCTACTGCAACAGTTTGGACAAGCTACTGTCACCAAAATGTGTTTTAAAGCAAACAAATAGAAGACTGAGAACATCTGTGGACAAAGGACTTAGACCTACAGCATGGGAGAGTCTGTTCTGTGAAGCAAAGACCCAAAGAAGAGTTTAAATTCATTATAGTCTGGCCAGTTTTGTGGCACACTTATCAGTTAAGAGAGAAAGCATAATCCCGGAACCCAAATCTCTCAAGGTTCTGCCATGAAGGCGTGGGTGGGATTATGAAGGAATGTAATACTCTTAACACTGAGAAAAAAACCTTTGGTTACAGGGACTGCCAGCAACACATCTTCTGTTTAGCAAATTCCTGAAAGTTAGGAGGCAATTTAATATCCTTATATGCTTTGAAGTCTCTGTCCTTTTTTTCATCTGGCTCCCCAGAGACACATGCTGGCTAATCCTCCTTCTGCTTTGGAATAACAATCACCCAAAACCAGGTGCCCACCCAGGCACCAGCGGATTGAAAGAAGCTAGATTTCATGTGCTGCCATAAGAGGCGTTTCCTTCCACCACTAATCTCACGTTAGCCACATCAGACTTGGGGAAAACCATTCATTCCTATTCTATCAGCTAAATTTTGGGATCACCACTTGGCTTGCTTGACACAGACAGTCACTGCAACCTGAGCTGACAGCTCTGAACTGTAGGTAAATGCCTAAAAGGGGGAGTGAGAAAGGAGGTGTTATGTACAAGTAAGAAATTACTTTGCTTCTATATACAGCATTTACAAAATTTCTACATGAATATATTCTCTATAGTTCTCATAGGTTTTAAAGAAATGGAGAGATTTGCTAGGAGAGCTGTCAGAACACCAGTCTTACAGTGTGAGCCTTAAAGAGTACAACATATCCAGTTTATCAGAACAAAAGTTGAAAGGTGCCTTGACTACTATATATAAATTTGAGTAGTCATAGGGGTGTTGAAATTGTCGTAGTCTAAAGATATGGAAGATGCAAGGTTTGCAGCTTAAGGCAATAACTTCATTAGGCCAGGTGACACAGCCAGAAAAGGTGCACAGGCTTCTGTGTGCACAGGCTTTTCAACAGGTCACTGCAAATAATCAGTTTTTCATAGGCACTGGTTCAGAAAACATATCTGAAAAAGGGAGACTTTTCAGTCTTACTGACAAAGGCATAGCAAAAGGAAGACTGGCAGCTGAAGTTAGACAAATTCAACCTTTCCACAACATTGCAATTTCCTAGCACTAAGGGTAATTAAATATTGGAACGGCTTACCAGGGGAGCTGGTGGACTCGCCATTGCTTGGAGCTTTAGGACGAGATTAGATATCATTGTAAAAGAGATGCTTTAATCCAGCTTCTGGAAGTTCTCAACATGCCCATAACACTTGCAGCTCTGCATTAAGACAATGACTATAATCAAATCTCATACTTTAGGGTTTCAGCTGATCAACTGCAAGGGTTATAAAAATTCTCTTTTTCCTTTCACATAAAAACCAGACAGATACTTTGGTGTTGTTTAGATCCTGATCTGTCTCTGAAGTAGCAGAGATTGCCCACATCTACAGAATACACAGGGGGAGCCGATGCAGTGGCCAGTGGTGATAGGGAAAATTCCCTCTCTTAGCCTGAAAGTCACAAAGTAGTCATATCCTCATGTGAGCTCACTTTGAATTTGGATGCAAACCACCTGTGACCTGTGGGATCCGGTCAGTGCAGAACCAGGTCTGATGTGTGTGCCCAGCTAAGGGCCTGGCATCAGCACCCACCCAGCCTTGCACTAACACAGCCGCGAGACTTTTGGAAAAGAGCTGCTTCACGCTCTGCTGCTGCCGAGCACTGGCCAAGGGTCAAATGAAGAACTGTTGGATCCCTGTGCCCTTAGAGGTCTTGTTAATGAATCTTGCTGGATTAGCTCAAAGGGAGCGCTTTTCCCAAGGTGAGATAAATAGAAATCTCAATTGAGTTTGTTTTGTGTTCCTTCAGTGTGAGATCCAAATCACCTGTTAATACACTAAGATCATCTGGACATATCTTATCTAATTAACTAATTGCTATTGAAGAAGCGTAAGTAACACCTTGATCTTCTCTGTCTCCTGAAAATTAACATGCTTTACCCGCACTAGACTTCAGCTAGGTATCAAGACGGATTTAGTGTTCTGTGTTTTCCAATATATCTAGATACATAAGCATCCCTTTTTGGTGTTTAATTTAGCTACATCCATAACATTATCATTTGCACTATTTTAGCAGAATACTGTCATGACTTAATTATTAAATGTAAGTAAAGCTGAAGACAAGACAGGATATTCTGCCGCTTTTACAGTTTTGTGTGAAAAGAATACGTCTCAACTCTGTCAAATAAAGCACAACATGAGAAATGGTTCATCTAGTGATTTCTGTGAGCTGCACAGTGGCATGTCCATACTGCGAGTCTCCAAATAAACATCTATTTAAATCAAGTCCACATTTCCAGGCTTTTGTTCTTCTCAGCTACCTATGCTATTCTCCTATATCCCTTTGACAGTGAGTTAGATTCAAAGATATTTCTGTTTGCACTAAATAATGGGCCATTTGATGGAGTTGCGCACAGCTACACCTGGAATGTAATGGGGGCATATAATTCACCTGTCCTGCAATTAAGGACTTTTTCCATGCAGAATAGGGATGTTTTCTCCTTACCATAACTCTGAAACATAGATATTAATATAAGGCTCTGTTCTGAGTACTGGTCATTATCATTACATTAAGATTGCCATATTTCAAAGTAAGAATGGGACACACCATGATAGCACTATGTAGTAACACAAAATGTTCATGTAGAAACAAAAGCAGACTCAATTTTTAAAAAGGAGGGAAAAAAAAAAAAGAGATACACCAACATTGTTTGTCTCAATGTCTATCTTGGTGATACATGCATATGTTTGACAGCAATGGTGAAGATCGTATTGACAAGATGGCCCTATTAAGCAGTACATTATTCCATGAGCATCCTTACTCAAACCAAACCAGACTACTCAGAATAAGAGTCTCCTCATCTGGGATGAAAATGGCAAAATCTGCACTTAGAGTCTTCTGACTTCTGAAAGAGATCTGACTTGGTCTGCTGCTGCATTGGAGTGAAATAGCTCTGACAGACTCTGTACCCGGATCTGCTCCACACTCCACACAAATTTCATGATGATGAACTTCCAATCTTTTTTGACCATTTGTTCTACTGAGATTCTTATAGCGTATCTTATGCCCATAATTCAGGAATGCTCGGAAAACCTCAAATAAACCTCCGGTTCCATAATTTTTAAAGAAAATTCTTTTAAACAAAAACTGAAGGAGGAATATTATATTATGCAATAGACACATTAGAAGCCAATTACGTAATAAAGACTAGTATTGTTCTAATGATAGATAACATCAGAATTTGACTCCATCTCTTTGGGATACAAAAATTATGCCTTAGTTTTCACAAACTATTGATTTGAAGGATTCTTCAAGAGAATTTTGAGTACAGGAAGCATCTACAGATTTGCAGCAGAGATTTACCCTATCACACAGAGTGCTCATTTATATTCCTCCTGTGCCAATTTTTTTTACCTGAGTAACACAGAAGTTCACATGATCACTGAGTATCAAATTCTCTGCTCTTGTATTTCTGCTGAAAAATTCCAAACTCAAAATGTTTGAGTAGTTAAATAATTATAGTTGTAAGATTTTAAAATTTTTGAGTGGACTATTTTTAAATTTAATTTCCACACAGCGTAAAAAATAGATGTATACAGTAGAATTCAGAGAATTCACATAATTGAGTTCTCATCCTTTCTTGATTCCCTACTGAAAATGGTGTTCTTACTGTTCAAAACCTGTTTCCTATACATTTCTCGTAAGAGAACTGGAAACTCAGTCTTGTGTTTCTTGAATTTTAGCTTTCCTTAAACACTTCCAGGTAGGTTTTTTTCTTCCTTTCAGAATCACAGGCAAGTTTGAATTAACTTAAAATTTTTTCATTAGAATTTGGTATTTTGGATTAATGCTCTCCCCCCCTTGGTTTGTTTAATATTAAAGATGCTACAGTTAACATCTAAAGCAGATTTTCAATTCTATTCTTTAAATAGTGCATATAATAGCTACCTCTTCTTATTTTTTCTGCAACTAAAAAACAGCCTAACAGTACAATTTTGACATGTAACAACATGTTGTCAAAAGCACATCAATTAAATTTTACACCCCCCCAAAAGAAAACTCAATAAACTCAATATAAAACACACAAATAACATAATCTAATCTAACTGTTCACTTTACCTTGAAATGCATGCCCTGTTAGAGAATCCAAATCTGAAATTAAAACAGTGAAAAAATAATCTTTAACACTAATTTAATATTAAAAAACCAAAAAATATCCAAAGCAAGCCTAGCATCAAATATCACATTATCATCAACATCAAATTTTAATTATATATACATGAAAAGCAAAAATAGAACACTCAGCATTACATTATGGATCTTTCCTCTCCATAGTTTTGTAAAGATGTAAAATAGATTCTAAAGATGAAAGTCCTGAACACTATAAGAAGCTAATTTACTTTACTGTTTAAGACACAAATGCCACAATTAAATCAGAATTTTACAATATTTTTTTAATGAACCTCCGCTTTCAGAAGCTTATATCTTGTGTACAAGCATTTGTTCTGAGGTTGTATATAAGAACAATAATTAGAAATCTGCAAAATGTTTTTTTAGATTATACCATTTTAAAAATAAGATTTTCTTTCTTGATCATAACAAATAACTAATTTTGTCTATCCTAGTGTTCATTCTTTCATATTTTTTTCAAAAATTAGCAGTTTTAAAATAGAAATCGAGCTGGAAGTATTCCTGCTGACACCAAAAAGCATAAATTAGGGCTTCACTAGTCGACTCCCATCTGAAGAGAGAGCAGGAAAGCACACCAGTGGCACCAGAATGCCCCCTCCCCAGCTTGCACTGGGACCAGAATTCAGAATGTCATCTTCACAGCGCATTGCACCACCTTTGGAAATTCTGTTTTCTTAACATATTTAGCAACTTTGAGGAGTCACACTCAGAGATTCACTTGTAAATCTATGGCCAGAACTAAAAGAGTAGCTAGTTCTGATAAAGTATGGTCACAATATCAGCTAGAATTGCTATTTCATTACTAAGGTGTAAGGCTAACTCTCAGACGTACATGTCTGAAAAACCCCCTTTGTAAGTAGTGTTTCCTCATGCAAGAGAGTGATGTGGGCACATTTGGAAAACAAGCCCTGTTGCTAGGAGCAGTGCACCAGTTCCCAATTAGCTCACCAAGACAGCATGGGCAACCCTCAGACTCTCCTTCTTCCCATCATCTCACAAGTGGGATGGCAGAGGGAAGCAGTAGCCACGTTCTCTTGGAAAAGCACAACAGGCAGATTGTGGCTGACCAATTTACCCTAATATGTGTACACGTGAGCTCACTTGGCATTTATAGGAATTGAATACTAGCAGTGCCTGGAAAAAGGCAGCTGGGCAATATAGGCACTTCATTAGAAACTTACAGTATCATTTTTAAACTACTTCATCTTAAAAAAAGATTTTGTTTCCTGATTGCAACAATCAACAGATACAAGATTCTAGGTTAAAGGTTTAGGCCACAGAAACCCTGAACTTCTTGTAATACAGTAACCGATTCTAAAAGTTATTGGGAAAATATTTACCAGTGAACTCCTGGATATACATCTTCTCCTACTGGAAGACAGGAGGAAAGTGTGCTTGGCTTTAATAATTTATAACTATTTAAATGAGATAAATTTCCTGAGGACTGAGAACATGCTTAATGTTGTAAGTGAACGTGGGAGAAAAACAACCAAAAATGTGATAAATGTAGTAGAGAGAACTGCTTTCCGAAATTCAAGGTAGTGAATACAATGCATTACCTAACACTTCCAGTATGTGGGGTCTCAAGCTTTATCGTACCAAACTTTATCATAACCTACAGTAGAAAGAAAAACTAATCTCAGCATTTTTCCTTCCAGAGCCTGAGAGACAAAAGAATGTTGTTGCCCCCTAGGAGCCAATAAAAACCCCACCAGAAATAGATTATGCATAAATGGAGTATCTAGCTATGCAGCGACTGCTCTCTGAAAGCACCGAGACTGGATGCAGCCACTGTGCAAACCTGGAGCATCCCCAAAAAAGGCACGATACTTGAATTGCCCAAACTGCGGTCACTGCGCACATGTTGTGGCTGCACATACTCCCACAGCAGTAATATGTTTGAAAACATCTTTTCTGTCATTTTATTGATTAAAGTATCCTGATGCAAAACCTTAAAATCCAAGAAAAAGAACAGGGGAAAAAAAAGTCTTCTTCCTATAGCAGTGGAACAATATCTACTCTGGGACACAGGGATTTAAAAGAAAAAACCCAACAACCTAAACCAAAAAAGTGGGAGTTGTTTCTGAAAAGTGCATGTACATGTTGTGACTTGCAACAGAAATCACTATTCCGAAATCCTATTCTGAAACTGATGCAGATAACTTTACGCAAATTAATTAGGAACTTGTCCCAGCATAAAACAGCACTACCTTGTAACACTTTGCATTAAGCTAATGATGCAAATTGTGGATGTGTTTATTTTCTTAGAAGTCGGCCTACAGTAACTGAAAACAAGGCAGTTTGTCACCCGAGCACATGTCCTGTGTGAACTGTTAAATAAAATCAGACCTACTTTGCTAGCTGAAACCAGAAGAGTTTATGGTATATTGAACCCACAAATCATGATCCACATGCCCCAATTCCATCATTACATTTCACAAAGAGTGATATGAGCTGACACCGCATAGGCAGGCAATGTAAAGTTGCCCATATAAAGATAAATACAGTGTGCAGCATTTCCCTGCTAGACTTCAATACATGCAATTACTGCAGTTATAATGGAACAAAACCTTTGCTGTGACTGAAACAACCAGGGAATTTAGTCTCTGCCATAAGATTTCTTCTGCTCTTCTACGGACTCCAAGGGCAGGAGAAAAATCAACATTTCCTGTTATTGTTCAGAAGACTTTGCAGTTTCTGGGACTGATTTTCAATTAAGTAAGCCTGGTCAGGTGGAATTCAATTTTCCTCCATTACATTTAGTTAATGAATTTCCCTGATTTGGCACCATGCACTTTTATATTCATACGTAAGACTTTCTAAGCAAAGAGCAGGAATATGAGATGAAAGTGGAGTACATACAAACGAAACACATTTCCGTCCCCTTTTTAAGGCAAAATAGCCAGCATGTCCACAGCACCAATTGTCAATGAGTTGTATTCATGCAATCCATACCTTATTCTTAACATGTCATTCATTTAAGTAGAAAAAACAGTGGTTTGATGGTAAAGCTGACTTCCAGTTATACTGCATAGCATGATTTTTAAAAAGGGAAAGAGGATGTACTTCTCAGCGGGCAGTGTCTTTGGTACGCCACATTCATTTCATTAGCTCAGCGCAAAACAGATGTTGGAGATGGTACAAGCTTTTCATGCCAATAAGCTAATTGTTTTTGCCTAGCGCTGATGAGCAAAGATGGACTCCTGTCTATATCTTGCCTCCAGGGCTCTGTTCCTCCTGTTTCAAAACCAGCGTACACTGCACAATGCAGTAGCCAACCTTTGACTTCCACTCGTGTGGTACTCCTAGTGCTGTGCTTACAGTGAAATACCAAAGCCGGGTACGGCTGCCGCTGACATGCGTTGGCAGAGCACCAGTGCCAAATGATTTTTACAGTGCACGGGAACACACATTTCAGATGCAGAGCACACTGAAGTCATTTAACATTAAGGACTCTCCACGGCATTGACAGCGAGATGATGAAATACCAAACCATCTCTGGGAGCTGGTACCTGCTTAGAAAGGTTAGGAGAAGCTAAATGAATGCTAAATCACGGTCTTTTGAAAATACGAGATTTCTTCCTGCTTCCAAGTGTTTAATAGATATTGTCAGCAGGACACGAGTGTCACTGCTTTGCTAAACTTCCACAGTTAGACTCAATCTTATTTCACTAAAAGCCCATAACTGGACAGCAGAACTCCGAAGCCATTGTGGATGTGCACAACACCTGGGCCATGAATTCTGCAAAGCTCATGCCTTCTTTAAACAAGAAGAGAGGAGTGACCTTCAGCATCTCATAAAATTGGGAATATGAAGGGAGAGAAAAAAAAAAGGCTAGTCACAAAGAAGAAAGTAAACAACTGCCATACAGGTCCGGTGGCTGAAGCTGTGAGGTGGCTTTCATTAACCAGAAATGACAAACGTATCTTTGACAATCAGGTCACTGAAACTATTGGGATATAACTCCTAGGACTGGATTTGGATTGTGAGTTTGGCCACACTCGGATTCGGGGTTTGATTTGGTACCACCCAAAACTAAAGCCAAAGGCTAAACTAGAAGTAGGTAAGCAGTTCTTTGCATTAGCCTCTAGAGGGGGAAAGTTTCCTTCAGCTTTGGAAATGAGTGCATTATTCCCTAAAAAGCTGTTTTTGCAGTAGATGACTCTTACAGAGTCCTGTTGCCTTACTTGGGTCTGCACTATTCATCATTATCCTGCCACCGTGCCCCTAACCTACTGCAATAAAACTGTTTTCAGGCTCTTTCTTATTTTCATTGATACATTATTGCATTAATTTGCCACTAATCCTGTTAACAGCACAATTATCATTTTAACGGGAATGTAAACCTTTTCTGTGAGAATTTCCATGATGAGAAGAAAACAAGAGTTAGAATAGAGGTTGCACTCAGAAATTCATAATAGTACAATCACAATCGTACAGATCCACTGCTCATTGCGCTGATTGTTGGAACTTACTTTTACTCTTGGAGATAATTAAAAAAAAAACCAAAACAAAACTGAACAGTTAGCTATGAAAACTTAACAATATGACTTTACAACGCCTGTTTGTTTCCCTGATTCAACCTGCTCCCATAAATCTATCGACAAAAAATTGCATCATATTGAGACAGGTAGATCACATCTGCAGTGTTAACCAAGGTTTCGTTCTGCCAGCTTTCTTTTCCATGATATCATTAAAAGTGGGATTCAAATTTACTTTTCTTCAGTAGAGGTGCCTACATGGAAGCAAAGTGTTTGAGCTTCCAGTAGCTCCAATAAAGAAGTAGTTGAAATTGAGCCAATTAATTGTACCAAAATGTAGAAGTCAAACTTGGTCAGCTGAATAGTTAGAACAGCTCTTCCCGTTGACAAGATCTCCAATAGTAGTAGTGGGAGCTTAGACAGCTACCTACATATCCTATAATGTAGATGTTTGGAGCTGAATCTCACCACGAAAGGAAAATTTGAAGGAAAATAATCCACATATATGGATGTGGATCGGAGACAGCCACAAGAATAATATAGGAATGATTTAGGCATGGAATATTAGCTGTTTTGTGCTTGGTAAATCTGATAGCCTCAGATCTCTGAAATGGTTAGTTAAAATAGGTCCTAGATGAAACTAAACTTTCTCCTGTCAGATGTCCTGTCAGCCTCTAGTGCAAAAACTCGCTGGTCATTTTCTCCACTTCCTTAATGTTATTCCAGCAAGAACCTGGACAATGGGCACAAACTGAAACACAGAAGTGTCCACCTGAACAGCAGGAAACACTTTTTTTTTACTGTGAGAGTGACTGAACACTGTGCAGTCTCCTCTGGAGTTACTGAAAAGCCATCTTGAGATGGTTGTGGAGCACCCCGCAGGGGGGCTGGACAAGAAGACCTGCAGAGTCCCTTTCAACCTCAACCATTCTGTGATTCTGTGAAATAATACCAATTTCTGAAACGACCCATGGGCTGCATATGGCTGCAGTGTTGACACACCAGGAGGAAAAAATGCATTTTTCTTGATGAGGGGATTGAATTGTGGGAGAAAGATCACAATATTGGCAGGAAAGCTTTTATTAATAAGGCTGCTCTTATTAATGGAATCCATCTGTTATTTTTAATAGCTGGTAACCATTCACACTGCCCGTGCGTGTCTGCTCACACAGCTCTCTCTTGTGCTTGCACGCTCACTCACAGTTACTCACTAGTGCACGGCTGGGAGGCCAACCCCAGCTGTTTGCGCAGAGGTGCGGGGCCGTAACAGCACACAGGGGCTCTTAGGTGGGTGTCCAGAAAGCGCCTCAAAGGGTCCCTCATTCCATCAGGTGTGCATGTAATCCTGCAGCCTGGCCGCGTGGAGCAGCAGCACCCTCCTGAATGTGGT
>KZ506556.1:177285-192376 GCA_002844005.1 Limosa lapponica baueri
ACAGGGTTTTAAAATAACATCTTAAAATACGTTGTAGAACCTGCAGCTGCATACAGCCATCTCAAGATCAGAACATTAATGCTTTCCAAAGTAGCTCTCATCAGGAAACTTAAAGCACGTTACGGCTGAAATCCTCGCCCCTGTTTCCTGCAGTGATGGATGCCGCGCTGACAGCGGCAGCAGCACCCACTCTACTCCAGTGCAGAGAGACTTCACTGAGGCAGCACTCGCTGGCCCTTCGATAGCAGTGATGGAGGACACCTATCATCGGGGGGGGTGTACTGTAGTTTGGAAGCCCCTGCAGTTCAGCACAGCCTTACTGCCCTGCGCTGAGCCGGGATTTCCCAGAGGACTGCCACAGGCAGCACGGGCTGTCCTCGCCACATGACACAATCCCAGCGCCTTGAGGAAGGCACGCTGTATCCCCAGGCACGCTGTAACCGGGAGCACTACAGCCACTAAATCCCACTGAAGTTCAGAGTGTACGTATATAAAACAAACTCACAGCTATAAATGAAACAGTTTCTCAGAAACATCACTACAAACGCTATTCATGCTTTCCCCAGTGACTTCCACTCGTGCAGCCGGTTTAGCCATAAAAGAGGTGAAAGAACTCATTTCCTAATGTCTTTCTTCTTAGCACATCTACAAACATTTTTAGGCTCAGGAGCACTTCTGAAGTGACGTATGGCTGATGATTGAACAATCAACACCTTACACGCAAAACTTTCTAGAAAGCTTTAATTCTAACTGATTTTTTTAAGGACGTTTGTAAAAATTTATTCCAGTCCTGTTCAGAACTGCAGCCTGCTCATATCCAGGATCTGTGGGGCCGTGGTCAGTACAGTGCTCCTCTTGAGCTAACAGCCTGAAGCCTTAACTTTGGGTCAGAACTGGTTCTATCCTGCCAGCTCAAAAGGCAAGTATAACTCTGTCCTATCTGTCTGAAAAAGACCATACAGGAGCAATACAGGTTCCAAATTAGGGAGATGGCTAACACAGACAACCACAGGCTATTTATACTTATTTAATCTCTGAAAAATTGCTATTTGTAGGTGGAGTTTCAATATCTGACAGCAAATAGCTGGCTGGCTTTTGAGAGTGTAGTTGAATCTGATCTACGCATTCAACCACACTCTCTTCCCATATGTAAAAACTTAAATTTATTTTGCATTAACACGGAGCATACACATTCCATGACTCAGAAGAAGCAATGATACAATACACATCACACAAACCGTATAATAGATGAAGCAAAAATATGCTAAATAAAAATCAACCTATTTATGTAATGTTGAGACATTTATGAAATCTTCTGATTAAATTCTGGAGGTAGGCACTGGGCAAGTGAGGAGTCCTAAACAGAGGTTTAATAATACTATAACAAAAAATAAAATTAGATGTTTTAAAAAAATCAGTTTCCTGAAAAGTGAACTGCAAAATAATATATCTGCTCAGTTTTATTCCAGTCCTTTTCGAAATCTGCTTTCTGCATGAGAAAGGCAAGAAAACCTGTGAAATTCAACTGTTCCACTTTACGCCTCTATTCATGTCAAACACTATGACATGTCTTTTGAAAGCTGCTTCTTCCTGTTGTCAGACTCTTTCAGTTTATCTTATTCTTTCTCTTGTTCTGGAAATGCCTCTTCTCTCACACTTTTGCTGTTTTTTAGTGACTTTGCTTTTTCCTTGAATTTATATAAATATAAGCTCTTGAACCAGCAGGCATTTCTAAACAAAAGATAATTTTCTCTCATTCTCACCTCAGCATCAACTTCCCTTCCTCTAACTCATGCCAGATTGCTTTCAGGTTTGTGCTCGGCTTGATCTGGTCTTTCATATATCATTCATTACCTTCCGCTGGCCAAGCCACAGTATTTTTTCATATTCATTCTCCTGACTTTTTTTTCTTTTATCAGATAAAACTGAGCACTTATTATTAAGCAATCCTTCAAGCCTTTGATGCCCTGCCTGGTTTCAGAGAGACTAAATAACTATGTTTATACATTGACATGTAAAGTACCAATTGAGCTTTATATGACAAAGCTAACTAAGTGACTTACTAAATATCAGGACGATTCCTGTTATACTAAACAAGCTGAGTCTTCTAAGCACATTAGATTCGCAAAAGCTAGTGGGGGGAAAAAAAAGCATCTACTTAAAGGGAAAAAAAAAATCATTAGAAGTGCAGGCAATGAAGCATTTGCATGAGGCAAGCCCAGGAGTTTGCTGACAGATAATGCCTTTCCAGAAGGAAAAGTTAGAAGAGATTTGGCACAGTCTATGCATACATTTTGTCATCTATAAAACTGAAATACAAGAGAGACTGATTAGGGCCACAGGAATGTAGCACTTCTACATCCCAGAAGATATACAGAGGAAAAAAAAATTGTTAAATATTAATTTTAAAATAACAAACCACCGAAACCACCTGCAAACTGACTTTCTACATGAAATGCAAATGTATTTCCTACATAAGGACTACAAAACTTAAGAAGGGCTGAAAATGAAAGCATGAGAAATTTGTTATAAATGGCACTGAATTTAAAAGAAAATTCAAGAACTATGCTAGTAAAACTACACAAATGAAAGCTTCCATATTATTTGGGATAAATTCTGCTTCCAAGGTATTTCAAAGAATAAGTGCACAAATCTCTCTGTGCTTTTAAATCATTGAAGCTAAAATGGATCATTTTGTCACTTAACAGGAGTACTGTGTAGGAGGTTTAAAGTTTATGTCAGGTCAACAAATACTTGGACTCCATTTGTTTGAGAAAAATATCCTTTTTGGGGACCAGCTGTATTATGTACACATGGATGAAAACAACTTCCATTGCAAAATGTTTCTTTAAATTTCATCTGGATCTAAGTTCAGAAAACTGGTGTGCTCTGACAACTGCTCTGTGTACTCTGAAAATTATGACAGGCTTTTCTTAATATTTTGAAGATAACCAGTTGACATAAATGTTAAAACATTATGCTACAATAAAATGGTGACTGCTATTTTGTTTTTACTTTCTCATTACTGCTCACTGCCTCTTCAAACTTTATGTTTAGTTAAACCTTTTCAAGCCTGTGGCAATATCTGAAGAGACTGTGTTAAAATTAATTACATCTTTGAAAATGTTTAGCCACAGTCCTGCTCTTATTGAGTTTTCTCGAGAGTGACGTCAATGAGAAGAGCAGCAGGTGCAGGTTTTCCTTCTGTCCTGTCATATCACAGTACTCAGGATACAGATGGATTCTGGTGTAGGCTTGTGAAAGACATCTTTAAGGGGGAAAATTCTAGAGAAACTTTTAATTTTAAAATTTATATGATTTTGTTGCAGGAAAAAAAACAAAACAAAACAAAAATGTATTTTTCTCTGCCAGTAGCATAAAGGGCCTGGAAGGAGACGAGAACTGTGTTAAAGCTACAAACCACAAAAGTTCAAAACATGAAATCGGTTACTCTATTTAACTGGTTCCCATACTGCATGCAATCAAGAGGGGTACGAACTAGGCGAGTTGTTAAAGGAAACAATGGGAATTAGGAAAGTTTATTGATTCCAGGCAATTTCTGTGCCATCACACAAGAAGCCCCTTGTTTACGCGTGCCAGAAAGCAG
Source organism: Limosa lapponica baueri (assembly GCA_002844005.1). NCBI lineage: Eukaryota > Metazoa > Chordata > Aves > Charadriiformes > Scolopacidae > Limosa > Limosa lapponica. Next base: position 180,893 of record KZ506556.1, read on the forward strand.
AGCAAAGGAGAGCGTGTTGCAGAGGCCCCTGGTGACTCCACGCAGAGCAACAGGGATCATGAAGAAGCAGAGGCACATTCATGAGACACCTCATCTGAGCTAATAAGCCATTTCAAGATTAATAGCTGTAGTCCAAAGCCATTTGAACATAGCTACTATGCTTCAGGGCCCAAGCTGACAAGTCCACATCACGCCAAGCTGTTGTTTTCTGTGAATTTCTTTTCCTGAGAGGGAGCCTTTATCAAGATAAATAAATATAATTCACAGAACTTGCCTTCTTTACTAACTGACCTCTTCCCACAGCCAGCATGGAGACAAAGGGACAACGGAACCTCCACCATTTCGAGAAAAGACTATAGGAATGGGTCAACAGCCCATAACACAAGGCAGCACCCAATAACCATTGCCATGATGCCGTGGTGTTGTTCATGTCTCAGTCCCTGATCAATAGTCAGCTTCTGAAAACTGGTGATTTAAGAAAGCTGTTAATATTTTCAGCAATAAACACGAGAGTTCTATCAGAAATGACTGCAAGGCTGCCTTTCATTTCATAGGGGTAAGAACTGTGCTGGTCTGAAAGAAAAGACTACAAAACAGGAGAAAGGATTTCATGGGGAAAAGTTTGTGATAATGTAATTAAAATCTCTATGCACAAGGGAATGAAGTAAAGGCTGAATTGGCTTTTGCCCACAGGCATTTCCAGATTTGATTGCTTCACTTGGTTGGTTTAGCATTCTTTCAGCACAGTTTTGTGCTTTCAATATTTTCACGTGGAATATAACCAGAGGAGAAAAGTTATTTCATGATGTAACTCACTGGAGCCAGTAGAATTACTCCAGTACGGAATATGGCTCACCATCAAAAGTGATTTTGTAGATTTTAAATATTCAACTACTAGATGAAGTTACAACTATTTAATCATAACCTAAATCCTAGTTATGACTCCTTTGAACATTATTGTAAAATGCATGATTGCACACGTAAAACAGAGCAAACATTTCAGTTACCATCTCTAAATCCAGGATACACATCCGCGAGCTACAAGTTAATTCTGGGCCCTGACATGCAAATAGGCAAGCAGCCAAATTGTCATGGGCCTCTTTCACTTTGACCAACTTAGGCTTTGAAAAGCTTTCCAAAGAACACGCACTGAAACTGCTTTGTTCTCTGGGATAGACTCAGTCTTGAAAAATCAGCAGTTTCAAATGGAAGGAAAAGGTTTAGCAGAATATTCTAAAAATAACTGTATTTGAAGGCCAAGTCTGGTCTGCAGTGTTTAATTTGAGCTCATCTTTTCTAAATGACAAAGACCTACTCTCATATTTTAGCAAAGCTAAGTGTTAGGTGTTCTGGAGTTTATCTCAACAAAATACCTAACAATAGGAAGGTTGCATTAATGCATTAATATTTTTTTAAACCAACTTTAATATGGAAATAGATCTGCCTCCAAAATAAACTGGTTAAACTTTGTAGAAACAATATCTTCTCATCTGGGTTTAGTATGAATATGAAATCCCATGCAACATTAATTCTGAGATCCTGAAAGCCAAAAACCAAACCCCTCAAAACCATGCAAAAAACCCAACCTCACAACTCTGGAGATCTACCATAAACAAAATAAATTAAATCCTGCAATTTAGAAAGGTATAAAAACTCTGATAACACTTGCTCCTGTTGGCATTGTTAATTTACTTTGGTAGCACTGCTTTGTCATTGTATTTTATAGTGCCTGTGAGGAACTTTGGTTATAACATAAAAAAGAAAAAACAGTCCAAACAACACCAAGAAAAACAGTCCAAACAACTTTTGATTCTTGTCTTGTTGTTAAACTTAGCATTTAACCTGATACAATTGAATTTTATGAGAGGACCTGTTGTTAAAATAATAAGACATTAAATTTGTACTGCTCCTGCTCAAAAAGATTCACGAAGATCCAATTGTTGTCAGGCACTTATTATCAATGAAATTATTTTCAGGAAAGGGACCTATGTTTTCTGTGTCCTACAAATTTTGTAGTGATTTAGTTGTTAGAAAAACTATTGCACTGACATAAAGTGGAGAGGATAATATCTATCTTTCACATTTCTTAGTTTAATTGTCTTAATGCAACTGAATATGACACACAATGTAAGAAAGATTAATGATGAGAGAAAAGTGAAGTCAGCAGCCTCAGGCAAGATAGGTTCTCAGAACAGGCCTTAGAATCTCAGAAGAGATACGATTAACCTTAAATGAATTTGAATTTTTCACCTTTTTCTTTCTTTTCTGATACAGCACTAAAAGACATGTTTTTCAAGACCTTCTGTATTCTGAAGAATTTACAGCTTTCTAATTCTTGAATGGATTTTAAATAAATTGAAACGTTATTTCACCCAATTTTATTACTCAGTGTCAAGAGTTTGCTAACATTGATAAGTTTTTAACTATGATTGATGGTATATCCATCATACCTGCCCTATGTTTCTTTAGTAGATTCAGCTCTATAGTAAGACAAACAAACAACACGGGTTCTAAGCCATTAGAGCAGCCATGGTGAAGTATTGTTTGCTCCTGTCCCCAGAGGTCCCAAGGACACGCACTGTCTGTCCCCACACACTTCTCTTCACATCGCATTTCTACTGCCCCTCTTCCCTTCCAGGTCTTCACTGGTCCTTGGCCTCTTCCTCTCCTTCTCACGCAATATAAATATAAAATATGCATCTTTTCTCATCAGAGAGATATTAGGACATTGACAATTCATCAGCTTTCTCCTCTTCAAGTCTTTGCTCTGCAGGCAGCCACCCTGGGTCCTGAGAGAACAGCAGGATGTTACGGCAACATGAGTGGCAGGCCACTTAAACCCATGGAGCAATGGCTCCTCAGGGATAACTCTGGCTGCTTCACCAGAAAACTACTCCTGGTTCTGTCTCAGTTCCCATCTGCCCCTAGATTCATCTACAGGATATGCAGGTGCCCTAACTGTCTTCCTCATAAGGTTTCCTAATTTTTAATAATGTCTTCAGTTTTGCGCATGTACCTTCAGGTGGAAGAGACTCTATTCTCAATATCATTTTATTGACAAGGCTGTTGAAGGAGGATCACACCACTCTTTTGCCAAGGAGCCGGCTGGATGTCTTTGAGTTAACAGCCAAACCTCAGATTCTCACACACAAGGACCAGCCACCAGTAGAGAAAGCACTACCGCTGCTGACTATATACAGAGGTAAAGTACAGGAATGAATCTTTGCGTCTGGGTTGCTGCATATTCCACATCTGATGTGCTGTCTCTTCAGAGAACAGATACATTAAGATAAAGAACAGGTAAAAAGAGAGAGTCCTCAACCTTTCTGATTACTTGCAGAGGGATTCACTTCATTTAAGTAATTATTTTATTGAAGTTTCCTTTAGGCACAAGATCTGAAAAATTCATATCAAGAATTTGAAAATGCTGAAAGGTTGTGCAGATATTCTGCCAAACCTTATCCCTAAGCCCAGGAAACAAAATGCTTCAAGAAAAAAAAAAGGGAGAATAATATACATCTTTCCTTTAAATTTTCTCTTCAATAACCTTGTTCCACATAGGGTAAAGGAAAAACTGTATAATCAGTAACATATAACATACTTCAAAAAGCTGGAATCACATCGATCTCCATTACTGTAATTAACATATACTATCTAAAACCCTAACTGTGAGGGCAGTTTTCAAAATGATACCTGGTAATTTGGTGCACAGTATTTTATTTAAAGTAGGTGCTGGAATTAAAAATATCTTTAAGAAATAAAATTGAAATATTGCATTGCATTCAGCAATACTCATATTCTGAAAGTTCTCAGAGTCTCTGGGAAAAGAAGAATTAATTTTCTATAAAAAGACATCGCAAAGGTTGGCCTTTCTAGATTTTAGCTGCACGTTAAAGTTCTCCTTTGCAATACAATGTACAAAGGCGAGAATAAAAGATGTAGAACGCCAGATCAAGGAATTCAGAAGCGTTGGCCTCTTCCCAGCTCTACTACTGGTCTGCTGAGTAACTTCAGGAAATTCCCTTTATAATCATATCTGCATGTAGCTTATGAAAATTTAGCTATTTAGTAAAAGCTGTATGTTCATTCTCATATAACCAACAGAGAAAGGCACATTTCCATGGGGTGATTTATTCCATCTGAAGACAGGTCAGGAAATGACTTTAGATTGAATTGATGGAAAGCCAAAACTTTGCATCACAGTCAGTGGTTCACAGTTGAAATGGGGTGTCCCCATTCAATAGCGATGGATGGGTGATGGTAATTTGAGGTTTTTGGTCAGATGGAACAGCATGTCACTGGGACAGCGTAAGGACAGGCTTACAATTATCTTGAAAAACTAAAGAAATTTCTTGAGGAAAAAATAAATAAAATAGGATTGGCTTCAGTAAGGATAAGTACAAGATACCAACCTCGGGAGGAAATAATTATTTGCAAGACACTAGATAGAGAACAAGTTGTCACGTGTCTATTCTACACAGAAGTGTCTGCTATTACAGTTTAGCACAAATTAAATATGAGTAGACAATATCATGCTATTTCTGGAAAAAATAGGCATCATAGTGGGATGTATAAACAAGAGCATAAACTACAAGACATGGAAAGTTGTTCTCTTTCTGCATCCAGTACAGGTCGGGGCCTCAGCCGTGTGCAGATTTGAGAGGGGAGAGAGTACAGTGGAGAGACTGATCAGAACTCTGAAAAACACGACCTATAAGAAAAGACTAAAAGAGTATTTGCTTTTAAGTCTAACAGAGTTAAGACTGACTGGGTACAACACCAGCCTTCAATTGCTTGAAAGGTTGTTGCTAAAGGGAAGGAATAATCTATTTCAACTTTCATATGCAAAAAATAATGAGCTTATTCTGAAACAGGGAAGACTCAGGTCAAACATCAGCTGAACTTTCTAATAGCAAGGACAGTGAAGCAGAGGAACAGACCTGCTGTGGATATTATGGCCTTTCCATTGTTGGAAGCATTGAAAACCAGGTTAGACCAAACATCTGTTCAGCATCACCAGTCCTGCGGGGGCAGGGGACAGACCGGCTGTTCCTTGCGGTTCTTTTCTTGCCCTATTTTTCTGAAAGCATATGTTCTTTTCATTACATGGATCTACTGATAATATTGTGAATGAATATTAGGTTGGTCCTTGCCAGTCAGTCAGCGGTAGATCTATGTATTTTCTAGTCTGTCAACATAAGAGGAATGTCAATGCAATACAAATAGCTTAAAAATAAAAAGAAAAGTAAGTTTAAAAGGTTCCTTGAAGCTCACATGACGTAATACTTCATGATACTTAATGGAACACATATTCACACAGTTCCTGTGCTGATTCAGAGTAGACCAAACTAAAAGAAATGAGTAAAAAAAGGAAAATTGAACATCACATTTAAGAGCAATAAAGAATTGTGGCGAGCACTGCAGCAAATACTAAAATCTAAAAGAAGCACTCACATAGTAAAAAAAAATTAAAATCTTTTACAGACTACAGTGTGATGCTTCCTTGAAACTCCCCATTAAAGACAGAGCAACTTGAGACTGAAAGGAGCAGTGTTGGACAGAAACCTTAATACCATAGCAAAAGTAATGGACATAAAAAGGGCTTTATATACATGCAATTGTGCATTTTCCTTTATAAGTTTATAAGCCTTATAAGATACAATAGAAATGCAATTTACCCCTTGCATATAAACAGGCTATAGAAATAAAGCCCTGGTTTGCTCTTTCATTGGCCTTAAGTGATAAGCATCTACTAACACTAAAACTAAAATTGTGTTTCTAAGCTCATCACTACTGTCATTTCTGTTCTGAAAGTTTCACTCTGTCTAAGGAACGTAACTGATTTATTAGAAATCTCAAGCACCAGTGGGAATGCTACAGGTAGTCTGCACTAAGGTCAACGAAAACAAAAACAGTTATTAAGTTGTCCTTCATTTGGTGTATCAGAAAAAAAGGAAGTCACTGCAAAGATCAGCAGCACAAAAGCTGGAATAAGAAATGAGATACAATATGAAGGTTTTTCTTGTCTGCATGGGAGTTCTCTCTAGGTATTATACCTTGGAGCCCTTAATCTGAAAAATGAGGAAAAGAAACCAACAAACCAACAAAAGTCTAAGTAATGTGAGCAGGACTGATGGGAGGGGGCAGGATTTGAGGAAATCAAAATAATATATTATCCCCTTCCCCCAGAATTCTGGTGTGGCAGGGCACTGGAACATCCCTTATCATTGCATTCAGGGATGCAAACTCATAGAAGATACTAGCTTTTATTTTCTCAAAGTGCATTAAGCATAAGTCGTACAAAAATAAGAAGGAGAATGAAGGACATACTCTGAAGGTCTATTTTCTGTTAAATGCAATAATCCTATTTTCCCTTCTTGTCTCACTTAATGACACTGAGCTGAGGATTCAGACACTGCTCGTAAAGTTTACACTTCCAGTTAGCCACATTTCACCAGCCTCTTGCGGCTGCTGTGAAAGCGTATGAAAATTGTGACAATACTTCTGACTGGGAAGGACTTTGAAACTGTCTCTAGCAACAACAGAAACTGTGTGAACAGCTCACACAAAACCTGTGCTCGGGTGTGTCAAAAATACAGAAAGTCATTTTTTTTGTAGCTAAAACAGAACAACATTGGTAGGACACGGTAACTGGGAGGCTGTGGGGCTTTACCTTTGTTTTGAAACCCGGGCCGGCAGGAACAGTGAGTAAATATGTTAGATTTATGATCGTGTACTATAATGGATGAAATATTGGGTGTGCAGCAATTTGTAGGGGTGTGTGGTAAATCATGCCATGGAAATTTTCGAAGTTAGAAAGAAATTATTTGGGGAGGGATCACCGTGGTAATCAGTTTAACATCAGCTTTCAGACCACAGCCTAAGAACTGCAGGAGAAAGACTGAGGAGAGAGTGAATGGCAGTACCGTGACAAGAATAAGCATTCGTGTAAGGAGGGCTAGCTTTAATTCAAATTGGTCCCCAGAGGAAACCAAACACTGAATGCTTCTTAATTTATACCTAGTGAATCACTCCTCTGGAAATAAGCACCATCGTGTCAACAGAGAGGAAAAATCCTTCTGATTGTCTTCAATGACACATGCTTCCCTCTGTTGCCTATGTATGGGACTCAGACACTTTGAAAAGCTAAATTTGAATCAGAAGTTTTGAATATTATAATATATTCATAATAAGACAACCGAGGATTGTCCTAGAAATGTCAGTGTACAGATTCCAGAAAGGGAAGCATAGTATGATTTCCAGTTTCAGCGTCTGGTCCCCAAACTGTCTTCTGAACTTCCCTAAAATAGAAAAAATCTGTTTGACTGTGACAGACAATATCTATTTTATTTATCTATTTTATATGATGCCACATTCTTTAAATAGGCTATGGTTGGAGAGCTGAGAGAAAGGGCATGTTTGCTTTCTCCTGATGGCTGCACCATCCATCTGGTGAAGCATGCAGAGGGACGGTAGGGCTGATCCTCCGCAGGGGAGTACAGAAATGCAGTCTAGGAGAGAGGTTTCCAGCACGGGGCCAGAGGACGAGGGACAGGCACGGTGGGGGTGGCAAACAGAGTGGATGGCACAGGTCGGTATTCCTGTTGGTGCACGGGCACCCAGCCAGGCTCTGTGGAAAGAGAGGCTTTTCCTAGTGGTGAAGAAGGGACTTCCCACAATTTGATGCAGCACAGGAGTCAGCTGAAAGGTTCCTGGGCTGGGAGCAAGATGGGAAGAAAGGACCTCTGCTACCTGCAAGGACATGGGGGCCAGAGGGAAATCAGTGGACAAATGCTGTTTATTTTACCCCAGTCATTTTGACATTTTTCTATTTTCAAGTATTGTCTGCTCTAACAGCAGCTCAAAGAAAGTCGGTTTTAGAACGTGAAGGCCCTTGACAGCATTTCTGAGGTGCCATTAGAGGTGCAGCACAGGTCATGAGGTACATAGCAAAAGGTCTGATTGATTCAAGACCCAGAATTACTCCCCATTTCCAGCAAATTTTGGCATAACTTTCTTATTAAAAATTGCTTAAAGAATTACAAGACTATGCATACTTAGGTAAAACAACTGTTTTGCACCAGTGAGTTTCTCTATATGAAAGTGTAAAGTAAAAGAGATCTATTCTTTGAAAACAAATACTGCAGTCACTGTCCCTCTACTTAAAACTCTGTTCTTATTCTTAAATCGCATTTTGTTCCAGGTTTTGTGATGTATGTATATTTTTGATCTCAAATGTTTTGTTTCTACTATAACTATGTTCCCTCAGTGCATACAAAGATTTTATGTTATCAATTATTTGATGTATTCTTTATGGAAGTTCTGAGATTGTCTACACACCCTTAGATGTACAGACTGAAGAATTCTTTATTGACAGCTTGGTCACCACATTCAGAAAATAAAATAAGATTCCTAGATAGCTGTTTAACAGAATAAAGTATGGTATGGAACAACAATTCTAACAGTACAAGTTTTCAAATACTGCATCTAGAGGTCAGGTTTGCAGAGAATGTAAATTGACGGAGACTTTGGGAGTCAGTAGAGCTCTTGTGGTAATCTGGTCCTATACATTTATACATAAGACTGTTCACATAAAAGAGCTCTTCAAACTCTCAAGCATTTGTGGAAGGGAAATGATACTTCAGAAGTTTTGAGATAAGAATTTCAAAGGCATTGAAAAACACTTTACTGCACCATACAGTCATAAACTTCTCACGTAACAAGGACTTGCAATTTCCTTGCACATGCGTTATCCGCAGAATTGAGAAAGACCAGCTTAAGGACCTAACCAAGACCAACCACTTGGATCCTACTAAGGACAGGAAGAGGCCATAAGCAAAAGCAGAAGCAAAGTCTGGATTACATTTTGTCACAACCAAAGCAAGTATTCCAAAAGCTGTGTGGCAACCAAAGGAAAAAAGAGCCTTGCTGTTCAAAAAAGATGCCAGCAGAGCTCAAAGAACACATAGAAATGGAGGCTAAGCAAGGTAAAGATTTCTTAACATATAGCAAGGCCCAGTACTGATCCAGCAATAAGAAAGATTAAAACTAGCCATATTTCTTCCAGAAGAAATCACCCCAAGGCAGGAAGGTTCATCTGATGGCATAAAGTCTCTAGCAGCCAGTGTCAAGGTTTACTGTCGATATTAATTTTAATTTAGTACTTAAGTAACTTTACACTTTTTTTTTTTCTCCCCTGGCAAAAATCTGAACAGCTGGGTATCACTGAAGAACACAGAAAAATGACTGTCTAAATCAGGGATTTATTGTCATTAAACTTTAGGGTATTTCTAGTATCTTTTATCAACAATAACAGTAAATATATCAATATTTATTAATGTAACATTTTCTAAGCCTAATAGTAAAAGTGAAGATAACATTTTATGAGTGTTTGCCCTCTGCCTGGTACAGGCAAGTACAGAAGGGTTCTACCTGGTTGTGGTAGAACTGTAGAAACTTGGAAATCATTCTAAGCAAATTGAGGTGTGAGATGAAAACTGAGAATCCCAAAGAAAAGTAAGCAGACATTTAAATCCCTCTGATAAGCTTGAGGGGCTTACATAGCATAGTAATAAAAGAAAAAAAGAAATAAAATTGAAAATTGAGGCAATGGTAGAAACAATTGGATATTACTAGACAGGATATAAACTCCCTAGAAGGGAAAAGAGCACACAGTAGAGCTTTTTCTAGATGGAGTGGGTGGGAATGTATTCTTCTCCTTCAGGTACCTTACTCCCTGCAGTAGGATATGAATTTAGAAGAACTGTTGCTCTGATCAAGCAGAACAACTCACAGGTCCAGAAGCAACACTCTGTAGATTCAACAAGAAACATCACAAAGTTTATCACTCTTGTAAAGCAAAAATGAAATCTGTTCTTTTGTCTCGTGCTGATGTTTCGTGTGTCATGAACTTGTACAGTGAATAGGCTGTGTCCTTCTGGGGAATATTTGCAAGACAGCACAGAAAGCAAGTGTGGCAGCCATAACTGAAATTGCTGAAGAAAACATGGCCACACCGACAATAAAAGCAATAATGCATTTTCATTTTAGTAACCCCACTGCAGAAGCTTAAAAGGGAGCAACAGTTCCTGAGGAACGTATTAGAAAACTGAACCTGTCCTGCTATCTTGTCACAAAAGGGGAAAGTGTGCAGTACCTGTCAGAAGACATGGTAAATGAAATCATCCATTAGCTTCTGCCCCATCCACCACTTGACAGGGTTCTTGCAAGCAAACACTCAAATGTTGAATAACAAAGAACAAGAGCGAGAAGAGGTCTTTTGATGTGCAAGGTATTTTTGCCACCAAATTCTAATAAAGCCTCTGACAATTTAAATTACTACAGGTGGTTTCAGTTTAAATCAAGAGTTTTCAAAGTAAATGCATATAAAGCACTAATCCATCAGAATGAGGTTAAAGGGGATAAAAATCCTACAATTGCAATTTTAAATTACTAATTAGCTACTCAATAGAGCTATTGCAGCTGTTCTTTTTGCTAACCATTAAACTATAAAGATATGAAGACAATGAAAGGAGAATGACCTTCTATATGTCAAAGAATATTGCTGAAGGCATCTGCAGTTAATGGGCCTGTGCTTGCTCGTGCAGAAAGAGTAAATAGGTTTATTAGCTTACTCAGCTGGAAAATGCTTAGCAGCCACTGGTCATCTGATAACAAATTTAATTCATAGTTCATTTAGCTATAAAGGGAACTGATTTTTTTTTTATGCTGTTATTCAAATGTCCTGAAACATAATCTGTACCCAGAGGGGGTAAGACAGACTCATGAACCCTAGAACAAAATGTTATCCACTTATTCTGTCCTAGTTTGCATCCTGTACAACTGCATGTGAGTTTCTTACAATTTAAGCATTGATTTCCCAGAAAAAGATAAGTTCCTGTAACTAGAGATAACAAATGGAAAAACTGAAAGCTTCTTGAAATCCTTATCAGCTTTGTTGCAACTGCAGAGGTTCCCTAATTATAAGATGTGGTTTTTAAAAAATATTTTTTAAAAGTGCATTTTGTAAAAATATTCAATTTTTTGACTTAACATATTTTCAGACCACATTTTTGCTCTCTAAACAAATCTTGGATTTTATTTGGATCAGATTTTTTCTGCTATTTATAAATTATCATCCTTACGTTACCTGTCCTATACTAGATGTGAAACTGAGAAAGGGTCATACCTATAAATATTTGCCTGCAGCTGCCTCAGTGAACCCTTCCCAGTCACTGATCTTCTGGGAGTTTTTCCTGCCCCCTGAGGAAAGAACTACAGCTAAGACTGTCAGAAAGGGGAAATGAGCACTCAGGACAAGGTGGAAAACACTCTGTACTTAGAACTTCCTCAGAAATTAGTGACAATATCAGTATTACAAGCTCAACTGTGTTATTTTGTTCTCTATAGAAACCCAGTCGATGGTAAAGGCTAAAGCAAGTGGAGAAGCTCTGGATAATACAGATCAAACATACCCACACTATC
>KZ506557.1:13176-37856 GCA_002844005.1 Limosa lapponica baueri
GCACTGGAACGGCTTGCCCAGGGAGGTGGTGGAGTCACCATCCCTGGAGGTATTTAAGAAATGTGTAGACGTGGCACTTCAGGGCATGCTCTAGTGCCCGAGATTGTTGGGGGGTTTTTTTGTGTGTGTGTATGGTTGGACTCGATGATCTCAAAGTCCCTTCCAATCATGAAGATTCTGTGATTCTGTAACTGGGATTCCTTTGAAAGCAAGTCCTGCCTTCCCCTGTCCCTCAGTATTGTATCTACACAGCACAGTGCAATCCGGCAGGGCATGAGCTTCCTGCACAGTGTGACAGTCACACAGAATGTGACTGCATTGGCACAGCTGTACCCTGCTTAGTCCCTTTCTTCACCAGGCTGGTTATCCCTGTGCTGCTCCAACAGAGCCAGCTGCACACACACAACACCCTTCAGAGTTGATTACAATTACCTGATCTTTTTCGCATCACAGAAATTATGCAGACTGGCTTTTTAATGCCATTGCTGCTGCTTCTGTTTCCCATCATGCCTGGAAACACCACAGCAACCAGAAATGCAGCGAGGACGAGAATATGCATGAATCAGGGCAGAGCCTGTTTGTTAAAACAGAGGAAGCTTCCTCTGTGTGGTGAAGGGGGGGGAGTTCCAATCTCAGCTCATCTGCAGCTTGAGCCTGAAAGGAAATACCTGGGGCTAAGCCTCCTGCAGGGTCCATGCACGTTTCCTGATGTACAGCCTTCCCCAGCTCGAAGTTTGAGCACACCTCGACGTTTGAGCTTGCTTGGGAGCGAACACCAGCGCGGAGCCCTGGCACCCTCGGGGCACGCAGACGTGTTCGCTCACGCACACTGGAGGGTGTTTCCATCAGATCCGTGCAATGCTCAGAACTGCGATTTCTCCACAATGATGGGGCCAGGTCTCTGTGCCCAAAACAAGCCTCAGTGCCCTTCTCTTGGTGCTCCTCACTGTGATCGTGCAAATGGGAGGAAGAGCTGCTGTTATATGCATCGTTTATTCTCTTCTCCACTTCACTGTCCTTCAGATACAGCAGTGTTCAATTTATTGATGCATTATATAATGTAACCTTAGCTTCAGGCATTATCTCTCCTCATGCTATTTTTAACAGTGAACCTGATCTTTATATGTTATTTCCTGAACTAAAGGCTCTGGCCTCTTTGCTGTCACATTTGTGAGTATCTTGCAATCTGCACGTGCATGATAAAGCCATTAACCTAAGTCCTGATGATTTCACGATTAACATTGAAGAATTATGGGGAATGCATCACGCTGCATCTCACATTATAGAAATGGGAATGTTTTTCCCCATACCAGAGTTAAATACTTACATTCAGCACATCAGCCCTGATGGCAGCTCTCAACGGTACCAAAGGATTCAGTATAGGCGTGAATATTTTTAAGTGTTAGTACTGGCAATGTTTTTGGATGAGACATGCTTTTCTACACAAACGCAGTGTGCTACAGGCAGTTGGTACGTGGACCAGATTAGACTCCAAAGCAGTGACTTATGCTGGAGATCTCATGTAACTGGTTGCAAAATGCCATAAATTTTTAAAGTAATATATGATAACGTACTAATAAAAAAGAGATTGTTATCAAGAATAAGTAACACAGCCCTGGATGGCCATTGGATGGAGCAGGAAGAATTAATCACCAGTTGGCAGTTGACTGGGGTCCAGTAACAGTCTGTAACGTCACAGTGAAGGCGCTGGCATTTTTTTTTTCCTTTTTTCAATGCCATTTGCTACAACATGGGCTGGCCCTTTGCAGAGGTTTGGGGGTACCCTAAAGAACAAGTCAGTGACCTAGAATATGCTCCCCCCAAACTGGGGGCAATTGACTGGAAAGGATAAATAGATACAGAAAGCTGAGAATGAAATCAGGAAGTTCTGTAAGAGTTCTTTAAAATCCCTAAAGGCCACAAATTCTCAATGAAGAAGGAAGCCACTTTTTGCAGAAACACTCCTTTTCTCACTGACATGGAGAAGCCTAAAACTAGGGATAATGTACTGTATTACTGATGAATAAAGGAGAAATAGTGATGAATATCGCATGATATACTTATTTAAAAAAAAAAAAAAAGCTAAACCAAGCTAAAGATAATGGGGGAAGCAGCAGCGCTTGGGACAGAGGACAGAAATATGTTCAGGTTTTGAAAGCATCTTCAGAATCAAAGAACTGAAAAGGCATTACATCATTGAAACAATTTTTAGGAAGCAAACCAATTGAAATTACAATTTTTATTTTTTTTTTCCTCTGAAAATACGTCACAGTTTTCAGGTGCAATTTTTGAACTAATAACCCAAGAGATGCTCCAGGAGAAATATTTACCTAGGACACATAAAACCAAGAGAATGTCCCAGAAAAATCCAAGGAATTCCTGACGCACTTGGTCATTAGGCCATCCCTTTGGGTTTTGTGAAAAAGAGGCTAAAGCTCTTCAATTCCTCCTGCTGCATAATAGGAATACATTCAACCCGTTTTTAATCAGTGAATGCTCCATGAGACACCTTGGTGGATGGGAACTGAAGAAAGATGTTGCCACTGCTGCTGCTGTATTGCCCTAGTGCTGGTGTCCATAGCTCCAAAGGATGCTGAAAATTGGATGCACACAATGAGAGCTAGAATAAAAAGACTTTTGCATCAGAGTAACTGTGTTTGTTCCAGGGAGAGGCTTATTTAGCTTCTTGTAAATTAAGATTGATTTGATCACAAGTGATGGATACCTTCACTAGCAAGAAGTACTGTGGGGAAACAACTTTTCAGGAAAGGAATCACGTCTGAAAGTTGAAATGAGAGAATTTAAATGAGGAGGAGGCAGAAATTTTAATGAATTGTTGCGCACATGCGGTTTAGATGATTCCAGCAGAAAGCAATTCCAGTAAAGGCAATGTAAACCAACAGTAAGTGCAAATAAATGTAATACAGTTACAAAGGCACACCACCCAAAGAGAAAAGAATGTGTGTGGGGTGGGGGGCAGAGAGGATTGAGAAAACTAAATTCTTTAGGGCAACGGAACAGACTCATTGTCGAAGACACATCACAACATTATGCATGTCGTATGATCATGCAGAGCATCATCAAAAGCAGAAGGTACAGGGAGGCAGTGACCTTCCTCCTTCACAGGGCAGGGCAGGGCAAGGTGTATCACGTAGCTCTGAATCAGTTTTGTTTCATTTTGGCTCCTCTAATTGCATCCCATTTCATTTCCCGTTTATCAACAAGCTTTGCTGCCAAGTTAGGGGAAGTTAAACTCTTTATCTAATTATTGTTGTGTTTAAATATTTTTGTCTTGGAGAGCTGAGTACTGAGAGGCCTGGCTGAGGGTGTGAGTGCCTGAGTGTGAGTGAAGTGGGGAAGAAAACTTGACAATCTTAAAAGTGTCCTCTCTGGGGAGATGAGCAGGGAAATAAACAGATTTATTTTCAATACAGAATAGTGTTTCTCTCTGGCATTACAGGGATATTTACAGGCAAAACTTGTAAGAGAAGTGGTATTTAGACCTCTTGCATAGCAAGCATGCTCACATTGTCAATCTGCACCAATCTGAAAAAAAAAAGCCAGAATTACTCTATTTTTAAGTCTGGCACTATCAGAAGCGGGTACCTAACTCTGGACTTTTGGAAACACTAGCTACATATGTCTCTAGTTGCGTCATGGAATCATGGAATTGTCAGAGTTGGAAGGGACTGCTAGTTGGAAGGGATCATCTAGTCTAGCTCCCCTGCTAAAACAGGGTTGCCCAGAGCACATCACTCAGGACTGCATCCAGGTGGGTCTTGAAGATCTCCGGAGAAGGGGACTCACATCCTCCCTGCACAGACTGTTCCAGGGCTCTGTCACCCTCACTGTGAAGAAGTTTTTTCTCATATTCGAGTGGAACTTCCTATGTCATGGGAACATTTTTAATCAGCTGTATCATTTTATCCCTAGTCTCTCTGCTATCCAATAAAACATCAAGGAGAAGTCGAGGGGGAGGACATGCTGCTCCTCAGTCCCTGTGGCCCCGCTCTGACAAGGTGCCTGTTAGTGGCTTTCTGACTCCCTGACTCCCACATTCTCAAATCCCCAGTAGTCCAGAAGGAAAGCTGGAGGGGAGCTTAAGCAAAAGCCTCCCCTAGTCCAGTAATTGCTGTCTAGGCAAACAATGCACTTGTCAGTGACTCACCATAGATTTTCAGTGCATAATAAAGGAAAAGACAATAATTTATTATCAGAACAATTCCTTTTGTCTGTACAATGTCATTATTTTCCAGCAATATTTATAGCTTAAGAATGTGTATATTTGCTCAGTGGTTTTTGTTGTAACATTATGTAAATCAAAAATATAAATAGACTGTGGGATAAAAGGAGATATGTATGAGCGAGGCAGTGACTGCTGAAGAATGGGTTTGAAACTGGTAAAGCCGGTGGAGGCAGGCATGGCAGTGTCTCATATCCACTGACTGCCTCCCCTCTATGGTGTTCCAGCGTATTCAAAGAGGCTGCCACACTTGGTGAACAAGATACTGTTCTCATTCTTCCTGACAATAAGTTTTTTCATAGAATCATGGAATGGTTTGGGTTGGAAGGGACCTTAAAGATCATCCAGTCCGACCTCCTGCCCTGGGCAGGTACACCTCCCACCACACCAGGTTGCTCCAAGTCCCCTCCAACCTGGCCTTGAACCCCTCCAGGGATGGGGCAGCCACAGCTTCTCTGGGCAACCTGGGGCAGGCTCTCACCACCCTCACAGAAAAGAATTTCTTCCTGAAATGCCACAGCCACGGAGGGTGGGAGAGCTGGGAAGGAGAAGCTGGAGCAGGATGAGCCCTGGCACCTCCTACCAGGTGAAGAAGCACTTGGGGGCTGCTGTCTGGGGCAGCCTGGACTTCTGCCAGTGTGGAGCTGACTTCTTGAGGCACCTTTTGCTGAGCTGCCAAGTAAAATCGTGGTGAGACATAGGGATCGGAGTCCAGGAGGGAGCCTAGTCGGCAAGAATAACTCCTTAGGGAGCGGGGTTTGGGATCTCTAGGCCTGCTGCCCATCTGTTAGATAGGGACAACTCCCACAGAGAGCAAGCAGAGGCACCTCGCAGGAGCAGAGGCGTGCGGAGCTCCAGGTACACGTGTTACTACAGTAGCACCAAGCGGCCCAGATCAGCATCTTGCTGCAGTTGGATAATTGTGCCCACGAGCCGGGAGGCTGCTGGAAAGCGGCATTATTACCCAGGTTTGCTGGCTGGTGTAGCCAGGAGGTAAGGCGCAGTAGCATTAGTTCAGTGGGAAGGTATGATTAAGTCACCCGGCTTTATGAGAAACGAAGAGAGCTGTGAAGAGTGAGTCACGACTGCAAATGAAACGCATCTGAGCTGAGTGAGAGACGGCAAGTGACTGCCTCTGGAGCCCAGGTCTCTGGCGGAGTTTTACTGGAGAGAAAGGGGAGCTGAAGCTGAGATACCAAAAGAAAGCACAGCTAGAAGAGATCAGTAGCTTTGAGAAAATGTCTGAACTCAGAATGATGTTAACGTTAGCTCCAGACACACTACTGGCTCTCTTCTTTAGCAACCACCTGGAAAACAAAAAGGGGTTCATACTCCATTCAATAACAGGCAAGGGTGGCTCACCAATGGCTTAAAGCTCCAAGCTGTCCTGTCTTCTTGTTCTGAGGAGATATTGCACTATATTCACAAGCTGTGTGATGCTCCCATACTGGTTTTGTGGTTACAGCCATAATGATTAACTCGTGAGGTCCCTCAGCCAGAGGTATGGCCATCTTCCACCATTAAACGCAAGAGTCTTAGCCTTCTCTGGCCCATAGGTTAAAGTAATGGGCAAGTAATATGCTGTGGGCCTGGCCCTATTTGGCTTTTGCTGCCGATCTGGGGTTTAAGCGGTGGCAAATCTGGTGTGTTCATAATTCTGTGGTTATGAGTAACAGCGGAGGATCTTGTGGGCAACATGCTGTGAACGTATTACTTAACTTCAAACCAAGATTAGGAGGTGTTTCTACAAAATAGTCTTCCTCAGCCAGAAGAAATGGGAACACCTGTGACAGCCTATGGTCCTTCATGTTTTTGTGTAAAAGTTAGGGATTTCTGACAGTGGTTGATCAGTCTTGCTGTTCACTCAGAAGCAGTGTTTCCCAGCTTTGATTTTTAGCTTCCAGCCACTGGAAATTTGAACTGCACAGTCATCTGCTCTAATGCGTCACCAGCCACACCAATCAACATCTCAAAAAGAGCGAGATCTGGAGTTTGTTGGCAGCTGAATGTCCTCACATGGAAGATGTCACTGGAAAGTGCCTCATAGTTACTTAAAAAAATAAATCTTTACAAAAGTCTTTTGAAAATCTACATTGTTGATTTGAAACAACTGATGTTGGTTGCAGTTTCAAAAACCCATGACACAAGATCTTAATAGCCTTGGGATCCTTCCAGCATTGTTGGGCAACTGATTCAGCATAATCTTATAAAAACTCGCAAATGCTTATGTGTGAGTACCTTGGCAGGAGAATCAAATCCCTGGCCACACTGCACTCTTGGCAGACACAGTCCCTACCAGAGCTCAGGGGTAGCAGTATCACAGTGCAGAGGAAAGGTCCTATATGAAAGACACTCCAGAGACCTGAAGGTCAAGTGAATTTGAGAGCAGAAGGTGTATAAAAGCTGAAAGAAAGAGCTCTACAGAAGGAAAAAATATTAAAAAAAGAAAAAAGAGGAGAGCAGTCCACTGAAAACAAGCTCAATAACACTGAAGAAATTTGAGGTTGTTCACGGTTTTGTTGATATTATTTTTCCTATAATGACTTCATAGCAGTTTGACAAATAGAAGCCACACTGCTGGAGAGCTGACCGTCTGTCTGCCTGTCCCTGCCCTCCTGCTTGTTGTGTTTTTCCATTAGCACTGGTGCCTTCAGGGCCTCGTAAAAAAGAGAGGCAAATAAGTTGCATAACCCCACGTGCTGCACAGCGGGTGGGACATGGTCAGCAGAAGCCTTCAGAGGCATCTCCAAAGGCACCCCCATGGTGCATCTGCTAGACATTAAAATGGGAAGCACTCTGTGGACACAGTGATCATATCTGCCCCTTCAGGGCCACTTCCCTCCAGATCTCAATGGTTTTTTTCCCGTGTGACATTGTAGCAGTGTTCCTTTCATAAGACAGAGAATCTGAGGCAGCAATTTGTCTGAAGTCACTTGGTGAGGCAGACACCAGCAGGTTGTAGGAGAGGGTCTCCAATAATGCAAGCTGCAGTTGCCTGGAGCCATGCCACAGAGCAGCTCGAAGGAGCAGAAATTTCTTTATCTCTTTCTTGTGGCTGAGTACAGTTAAGGAGAGAGTGTTCATGGTTTGCCCTTTGCTCTGTCATGAGGGAGGAGGGAGAAGGAAGTTTCCTTCCACAGAAGAGGAGCTCTCCCCCTTCCAGAGACACTGCTGCAGGATAGAGGTGAATCCTCTTTTCTTGCGTGTCTCAGAGCAAAGATGGAGTCATGGAAACAGCCTGCCTTTCTCTCCTACATCTGGGGACATTTCTGAAGGAAAGTATCAAAGTGTCACAGTGTCTGGCCTCTTCAGCCATGCCATACGTGAGCCATGGCTTCTTGGTGGAGGAGAGAAAGCAGAGAAAGTAACTCAGGATGGGCCCCAGCTGTGCTGGAGGACCGCTGCTGCCTGAAGTGTATCCTCTCGCAGGAGCAACTGCTTGACTTGTGGCCTATTTATATACTGGAAAGTGTTTGTAGCAGAGAGGATATGGGGTAGGACCTTTGTAGGTGAACTGCTGGGAACCCTCCTTGGAGCTCCACACACAAAGAAGTTAGCCAGTCAGGATGCTGTTTTCTGTCTCAGTGGTACTCAGGGATGAAATTCTCTCAGGGTGCTTGGCCTAGATTTTCCTTTGCACCTTCAGCTCCCAGCAGGCAGTGTATCAAGGTCTGTTCTGAAGGTGTGATGATGTGCCAGGAACCTCAGTGAGCTTTTGTGAAAAACACGATGAGAAGAGTGTCCCCTCTGATTGAACTCTGGTGATACAAAGCTGAGGCAGTTCAGCAAGAGGCAGGATTTCTAAAGAGAACCCAGCAGAGTCCTTCAGAACCTGCTCTGCACAAAAGCATCACACAGAATTTAATAGATAACAACCTCCTTTCTTTTTCTTTCTTCACCAGTGTTTCGAAGAGATTTCTAGCTCCATTCCAGACTTTAAAAAAACATAAAGAAGATCTTATGTCTAGTAAATTCTGGGGGTCTGCAGAGTCTTCATAAGTCCCCAAGAACACGACTGACTTGATCCTTATTAAATGCTCTGGGACATTTCCCCCATCAATCCCAGCCTTCTTCTGCCCAGACATCCCAACGGTTTTCTGTGGAAGCTTTGCTTCCAGACGACAGTGCCCTCTCATGGAACAGCGGAGACTTGTCACTCCCAAATTTCCCTGTGAAATGGGAGCAGGGATGGGGGGAATATTGCCTATGGTGGGATGTGGGGAGGTTGTTTTCGAAATGGAGGGCATTCTTACCCAGGTTCCCTCAAGAGAGGTGATTCCTACAGCAGGAGGCTTATGTCTCTACTACAATTCCTTCACCTATTTTTTGTTCTGAGAACAATGGAGACAAGATGAGCAGGATCACGGGGATGGGAGGTACAACTGATACATTCCTAGGGCAGGTACAAGAAGACAATCATGTAAGAGATGGAAAATCTTGAGAAGAAGGGGGCATGTCCTGGAAAACAGAGGCAAAGGCTAGCAGGCTTGCCAGGCTGGAAGTTGCTGGGAACTGCAAACATGATGGCTCCCCCGTTCCAAGAAAAATACTTCCGTGCCAGGCATCTGAAGATCTGACCACAGAACAGGGGACCAGAGACAATGGTGTAGGTGATGGCATGTAACAACTTAGCAGGAGGTTGGTCTAAAGATGTCCTAAGGTCCCTTCCCACCTGAAGTATTCCCATGAACTGTGTTGACTGAATGTTAGGTCCCAGTCATCGGGGTCTCTCAATGAACCGCAAGCCTGGGACGCCCATTGCAATCATGCTGGCCTCACACTGCTGGTATTGTGGGCCTGCTCACCTGCCTGATGTTTGAGAAAGTGGGAGGTTCTGCTGTACTCCAGAAATAAGGACTGGAGCCAGGTGGTATCTGTGAGGCTTAGAGAGAGCATATGCTGCAGGAGGGACAATAAGTAAAAGAAATTTGGCTTGTTGGTTCCAGCTGATGACCAGTTTGGTCTTGGGTAGGCTCTTTCCTTTTGCTAAGGCAAGACAGAGTAGACCTAGCAGAAGAAAGAGGAGAAAAAAGACTCCTTCCACCTGGTGCACGTCGGCACTTTTCATTTGGATGGGAAGTGTTCAGGAAGCTCAAGTTCCCTAGAAACTCTCGCAGCCGACAGCAAAGCAGCTTCTGCTTTCAAAGCCAAAGGCTCTGATTGCTGCCTTGGCTCTCAGCTTTTGCAGTTTTACGTGTTGCAGGGAGAGGAATATCAGCTGCTCAGAAGACAGGTTTTATTAAGGCTTTCACGCTGGGCATCTTTGACAGCCTCCTCCCGCTGGGGCTAGTATTTTTTATTGATGTAATGGGAAAGATTTTTCCCTTCAGATGTCTTTTTAATGCCTCCTGTCTCATTCTATCATGGAGTCAGAGAAATGAGAGATGAAAAACACCTATGAGGTCATGGGGCCTCTGCCTGTCCTCACCGGTGCTGAATCAAGATGGGCAGATCCATTACATTCCTGTCGCATTTCATGCAGCAGCCGCAAGTCCTGTGCTCGCAGTCAAATAAAATAGTTAATTTAGGCACAAGTCAAAATATCCTCCCCTTTCATCTTAGTCTTGGTTTCCAGAGAATTATTAAAACTTCTAGCCTGACGAGGTGGTTCCCTTTTCTTATTTCAGAGCATCTTGTAACAAGGCAGTGGAGCCTCTTCTGGAGCTCTCAGATGCTGTCCTGCTTTGTTTCCTATGTACGTCACTGTCACACATATTCACGCTTTTGCTTAGCTGTCAGCTGTGGTGGTGTTGGAGGAGTCCACCCAAGATGACATCCTCCCCACACCTCCTTCTGCCTCTCATGGACATTTCCCTTCACATCAGCTCTCCTGGCCCACAAATGTCTCTCCCTCAGAGAAATTCTCTCTCATGCCCTATTGTCCATCATTACTTTAATAAAATATAACCAGTTCTATAGATGCTTGAGTGGGATTTTCCCTCCTAAAAGTTGAGAGTATGCAAGGTTGGCTGACTTGATGTCTTGTTAAGGTTACGTACTGCCTGGCACATGAGATTTCTGCCTGGAGCATATCAAATACCTGGGGAGCAGTGACTTTGTCAGGGAGAGGTTCAAAAATGTCCACCTGTGTGAGAACATGCTCCAGTTTCAATGCCATTGAGAAGGTTTTCTGAAATATATTTTCTTTCCATCCTTGTGGCACAACAGGGTAGTAGATGGCTCCATCATTACCGTGTATGAGCGTCTCTCCCCATAAGAGGGTGAAACCTCTCTCATGCACCAGTACACATCAGGAGTAAATGCACTGAAATCAGTGAAACCTCAGCAGAGACAGAAGGAGCATGGAAAACGTGAAGGCCACAGCACCAGCAGTAAGAGGTGCTTATTCTCAGCTGACTGAAAGTGCTTCCTTGCTCCATACAGACCTTCTGGAAGCATTTCTACCCCCATTTCACAAAGGGACAGATCAAGGAGTAGCATGGTGACAACTCACCAGTCCAGACGGGTGATCCAAGCACAGGACAACGCTCCAGGCTTTGCTGACTCTACTTGGCTGAAGTGTAAGATGATGCTGATGTCATTCATCAGTTCTGGTCCTGAAGTCCTGGGCAGTGTAACCATGTGCTTTCTAACTACATGGAGTGTGGCCCTGACAGTGAGGAGGTTCCAGTGTATGAGATTGTCATCTAGGAAGTGAACTCCTGTATATCAGGCACCAGTCAGGCTATGAGCACTTCTCTTCACATTCTGGGAGAAAGAAAGAAAAAGAAGCTTAAAAGCCACAAATAACAACATCCCAAAATTTTCTTGTCCATTTGCCCAGTGCATAGAGTCAAGACAGACTAATAAGGTCAGCTCTGCAATGTGAGTACACAGAAAATGATATCATTCTGTGTTTTCCTCTCAGTCTATGATTATAAACATACAGGTACATACATGATTAGTGCCAGAAGACGTAATTCAAGTCACCTCTCCCACTCTGAGGGGAATAGAGACCTGGAGGGCTCATCTTTAAAGGCTGCCCTCAAAGATTTGGTTTCAAACACGGTTTGTTGCTTGGAATTCTGCCTCTGCACCCGGGTCTTGGAGCACCACTGAAAACTACAAACACGAGTAAAACCTAGTTCAAAACCAAATTATTTCTGTGCACGCTGTACCAAGCCTCTGGGCTAGTTTCTGCATTTGTCTTTTACCTGAGATTCTCTTGGGGTCTGAAAGAGTTTCATTTTCAGGTTTCCATGGGAGAAAGGGGTGCACGGGAAGCACAGATCCTCCATGGGCTGCTTGGCTAAATTTCTGCCACCCTTAGGCCAACCTGTTGTTGGGAGTCTGGTGTAGAAACCATGGAGGTGGTAAACCAGGCTCCAGTGGGTCAGAGCTGTGGGACAACCACATGAGAAGGGCGTCTGTGGGTACAGCGTGTGGCTGGAAGGCAGTGCATTTGGGTCGTTATTACTGGTTCTTATAAATGCTTTAAAAACACCTCTGCCTGGCCTGAGCCCAAGTACTATACCTTCTCTCTTCCTACCCAACCTAGTTGTGTCAGCATCAACGTGGTTAGTCTTGCACCAGCCCTTGTATCTCAGTGTGACAAAAATCTGCAAGCCCTGCCCAACCTTTCAGGAATACTGGACTGACACTGGGGTCTCTGCAGAAATAAATCTTAGCAGAGTATTAGGCAGGATCCAGAGTTCTGTTCAGTAATGGCTGAATGGCTCAAATCAGGTAGTTTTACAGGTGAGCTCAAAGGTGAGGTTATAAAGGAAACCTTTGGCCAGAAGAAGATGAGTACCCAAGAGCCATGTCTTTCAGGACTATGTCTGGAAAGTAACATGCTCCACATGCTTTTATAAACTCTTGTCTGGAGAGGACGTTCAAAGAAAGAACCTGGAAAATCAAAGCCAAAGCAATAAAGGGTGAACTCCAAATATACACTGTCCTGGTGCTACAGCCTTTTCTGGGTGCGGACAGAGAGAACAATTGTGTTGAGAGATGTTAAGGAGAGAATAAATTAATATATCGTCTGCCCTCTCCCCTACATCCTTAGAACACCCTCCTTGTCATCTCAGAGGAAGGCTGTGGGTGCACACTTAGGACCAACACAGGCATGTCCAGTCTAAATTGCCCCCCCTGTCCTCCTCCACTTGTGTCTCTGTGGGAGCTCTGTCCCTGCCCACCCTCTCCCATCCCAGCCCTTCAGCTTGGTGCTTGCTCCTCTTGCACTCTTTGGGAGAAGATATGATTCTTCCAGAGGGCTGTACAAGACCTGGGATGGTCTCCCATTCCGCACTGCCTCTGCCCGCGCTGGTCTTTGCCGACTGCAGCAGCCACAGGATGAGGTGCCTGAGAGAGCAGCTTGTGTGATGCAATTCGCCACCGGGCCTGGACTCTGCACTCCTTAGATAATACTCTGAGCAGGTCCCAGCATAATTTTGGATTCCACATATATGAATGAGTAACTAAAAATACCAATATATTCAAATGAGAGATAATTTCAGATGGCTTATCCAACTGGTTTTTTAAAGTCTGAAGCCAACGTTGCTGAAAGATACACATTTGCCATCAGGAGAGAAAGGACTGGAGTCTGCTTCCTGAGCTCCCACAGAGCACACGGAAAGCAAAAAAACACTTCAAAATGTCTTTCCAAAGAGAGTTCTGCCTATAGCTGAAACTCCATATTTTCCAAAGCTTGTCCAAGACACGCTGAATGTTGTTTTCAATGTGCAAATTACGTTTAGCTTCTGGTTTAATTTAAAAATATATATTTTTTGCTGAAGGAAACAGATACAAAATGTTAAGGACCTCACCAAATAACTATCCTCCACCTGGATGCACAGTCGAACACGTATGGACGTGTACCTTCCACAGAAGCAGACACATATGCTGTCCCACACAGCTCACCAGCGTAGGTGTGGGCACACACACATTAACGTGGACTCACCACATTTCTAGGCAGACACTTGTCACAAACTGATGCACTAGAGGAGAGCAGATACACATAGGCAGGGACTTGTGTGTAGATAGGACTTGTGTAGCTAGGACTTTTGTCATCTACATCATTTACTGGGACAAGAGCTTTCTTGCTGTTGTCTTGATTTGAATACCCAACATCACTTTTGATGGTAGGTGTAGGTGCTGCATGCTCCATCTGGCATTGTCACTAGGGCTTGGGCCAGGGTGACTCTGCAATGTGCACTGCCACAGGGAGACCTGCACGATCCAGCACCTCCAGTTGAACCCCTGGAACAATTGTCAGCTATGGGAATCATAGAATCATAGAATGATAGAGTTGTCTAAGTTGGAAGGGACCTTTCGGATCATCGAGTCCAACCATCAACCTAACACTGACAAAAACCACCACTAAATCATATCTCTAAGCTCTATGTCTACCCATCTTTTAAATACCTCCAGGGATGGCGACTCCACCACTTCCCTGGGCAGCCTGTTCCAATGCTTGATAAACTTTTCAGCATAAAAAAATTTCCTGATGTCCGACCTAAACCTCTCCTGGTGCAACTTGAGGCTGTTTGTCTTGTCCTGTTACTTGTTCCTTGGGAGAAGAGACCTCCTCCTTGCTACACCCTCCTTTCAGGGAGTTGTTGAGAGCAAGAAGGTCTCCCCTCAGCCTCCTTTTCTCCAGGCTGAACACCCCCAGCTCCTCAGCTTCTCCTCCCAAGACTTGGTCTCCAGAGCCCTCACCAGCTCCTTGCCCTTCTCTGGACACGCTCCAGCACCTCAGTGACTTTTTTGTCATGAGAGGCCCAAAACTGTACACAGTGCTCAAGGTGCGAAACATAGGGCTGCAGCCCTAATGCAACACAGTTGTGGATACCTCCCTTCCCAGGGATTGCACAGAGCATTTAGGTGCCTGGGAGGAGTGTTGAGGAGTCTAAATGACTTGGAGTCTGAAATGAAGATGCCCAGAGCTTACATTTGGGGATTTCTTGTTGTTCAGAATGAACATGTCAACATACCATGGGGCAGGCAGGGCAGAGCCTGTCCTGGGGTAACCGTGTGCCGTGTGTGCACGCACCCACACCGTGGAAGAGGAGAGAGAATGTGGGGAACACCCCAACAGGTGCTGCTCCCTCTTCAGCAGGAGGGGCTGAGCCCACATTTCACACTAGATAAGATTGTGCTCATTAGCAGCTGCCAGAGTGGCTGGTATGGCCTCTGTTCACACCCCTGCTTACTCCCTGATAACGAGCCTGTGACCTTTGTCTCTCTCTTTCCCTTCA
Organism: Limosa lapponica baueri; assembly: GCA_002844005.1. Lineage (NCBI taxonomy): Eukaryota > Metazoa > Chordata > Aves > Charadriiformes > Scolopacidae > Limosa > Limosa lapponica. Next base: position 27,619 of record KZ506557.1, read on the forward strand.
TTTCACTGGAAAGAGGACGTCATTGCTCTTCCTTCCTAATCCAACAGGGGTGTTGAGAGATTCTGCTCTCCTCAGTCCCATCACACCTTCCCTAAAGCCTTGTTGATGTTCAGGCTCAGATCTGGATAACAGATCTTCACCTGAGTGTCCCATGCTGCGCTCTCAGTCCGAGGTGCCTCAGGTTACTCGACCCTTTTCTCATACCTTTGGAGAGAAATGGAGCTCAGTTCTGTGGCAAAAATATGCAGTTCTAAGATGAAGCACTAAAGTATTTCACTGACAAATACTGGGCAAAATATTTCAATATTTTAGATGGTGCTCTACCAGGATGGATCTCAGAGTCCACCAGCACACAGTGCCCATGCACTGTTCTCTGCAGGTCCAAAATGATGCTGTCCCATCCTTCCTAAAGAGAAATATTTTACATACACACACATACATGTATGTGCATTTATAAAAACTCAGCAGCATCTAGATACCAGACTGAAGACAGAAAGCCCTTTGGGGCTTTGTGCCAAGGATATTTGAAAATGCCTTGTAGGTCACTGTCTTTGGTGCCACTGAAGTCTCTCAGTTTTGGACTTGGTATAAGAGCCAGAGGCTCATAACCAAAGTTTGACATTATTCCTCCAATGAATCCTGACATGACAGTGCTACAAATATACTCTTGTTTTTTCAGATCGCATGAATTTTTTTATAATTCTATGAATTGTCCATAAGTAGGTAGTAGTCCACTATCTTGAGGGAAGCTGTCCTTATGATGTACCATTGAACCATGTCTTCTGTACTGAGCTCTCTCTAGCCCCATCCCAAGGCATGGCTGGAAGCGATACGAACTGGGCGGTGAGCTGTAGTCTTGAACGAGGTTCTCAGATAAGTAATCTCTTTTGAGACTTGATTAATATGAGAAGAATGAAGGAAGTGATTTATAATCTTTTCTATTGCTATGGAGTTCAAAGGGTTTTCACGGTACCTTGACGGTGCCGCTCAATTTGCTTTGCTTTTCCATGAACCAAGAATAGAAAACATTGAATAGATCCCATGTTTAACATCTTGAGACTTTCTGACACCATCCACTCTGCCAGCTGTAGAGTGGCTGGAGACACCTAAACTAACTTAAAATGAGCAAATTGGGGTAGTAGCAGCAATATTTTGCAAGCATTTGGAGCTCAAGGTCACGTTATTCTGCACTGTGATTAGATGAATTGGCCAACACTGTCAACTGGGAGACCTTCGCGAAAATCAGTTCACTTTGGGCTAACCCACCTCTGCCCTACACTGAAGTCTGACACAGGAGTGAAGTTATTGGGAATGGGAAGACACAGAGATGGCATGGCTTTTAGGTCTAAGCTGAAGATTTTATAAAAAGTGCTGGTCTACGCAAAGAAGTAACCACAGGCTATGGAGAGTTTGTTAGCCCTCCTTGGGTTGTGCTGGAGCAAATTCTCTGGGTGTTAAACTCTGCTCCAGCCCCTTGTGCTGCTCAGGGACAGAGGTGTGCAAATAACAGGCAGATCTGAGAATTGCTTGGGTATAGCTCAGCACGCTAGACTTTATCTTCATGTTGCTCAAGTCTTTTCCCTTTAGAGAGAAATGGAGGTCAGTTCTGTGGTGAAAAAAAAAAAGAAAAAGCCATTCTAAAATCAAACATCAAAATATATCACTGACAAAAAATGGGTAAAATATTTTAGGATTCCATTAATTGTTTACTCTGAAGTGTCTTTGTCTCCACCAGAAATATTTGCAATCTTAAATCTAAATTCAAGTATAGGTTTGGTCCAGCCCAGATTCCAGGGATTTCTTTTTGTGGATTCATTGAGCTGTTTTCCCACTTAGGAGCTGAGAGTTCCAGGGAACCTGATTTTTGTAGAATCATGTTTGAAGATTTGATTTCACATCTTCTTGGACTAATAAGAAAAGACAATGCCATTCATTTCACCCAACATAAGAGAAGTCCTGCTGGGTCAGAGCGACGGCCCATGTAGTCCAGAGCTCTGTCTCTCAGACTTCAGACTGAGGTAAGGACCTTTTCCACCTCTCCTCCTAAGGCAGCTTTTCCATCCCCTCCCGTATTCCCATTGCCTTTCTCTGTCTCAGGGTCAATCACTCTGTGCTCAACCAGGGAAACCTGCTGCCGTTTAGGGGATGGTGCTCTGCCAGGTCATTTCTCACAGTTCTGGAAATATATCCACTCTAGGGAAATCTGGTGTCTGAAATGTCTTCTCTCTACTACAAAGGGGAGACATTCCAAGATGGAGTACCTGTCCTCTCTCGGGTCTTTTGTCTTGTCAGATTCACCTTGTTCTAGGTGTAAGAGCATTACTTGCTCATATTTGTGTTGACCAGCTTTCACAGAGATAATGCATTGCCTTCTGCTGCACATACACAAATTATTAGTACCAAAAATGCCCCAAACGCTCCCTGAGCCGACATTCAAATGAGACCTGGTCCAGCCTGTCAGCATCCCTTGCTTTTCAACACTTTCTGGCAGATGGTGCTGGCCCCAGAAGGCCTCTGATGTCCCCAGGGAGCTCATCAGCTCATCACTGTCCAACAAGAGGTGTCAGTGGTGACCACCCGCAGCAAACCAGCCAGAACCCTAAAAGCCACTCTCCCCCACGCTGCTGTGAGTCACAGTTGGATGTGTCACGCACCGGCTGGTGACAGGGAAGCGAGGAGGTCTGTCTGTGAAAGGTGGATGCAGGGAGAATTTAAAGGAAGATTGAACGTTGTCTTGCATATATGAAACAGCCCCTGTGAACGGTGCATCGTGATTTCCAGACACCAAAAAATGGTCAAGGTCTTGTTGGGTAGTCAACTTGTCAGGGCCCTGAAGACACTAATTGGCCTGAATGGCCTTGACCAACCTGGGGTCTGCACCCACATCTCTGACCATGGGGTCCAGGGACCCATTTCAGCTCAGCCATGGACCTTCAGTTCTGGCCTGAGCTGCATGGAAGGAGTGCTGGTCTCCAGCTCAGCCATGGCCATGGCCCTGCCTGGACATGTGGGACCCCAGCCAGTGAGGTCCCTTTCCGGAGTGCTGGCAGCATGGGGGCTTGGCCTCGGCTCTCAGGGAAGTCCTCGGTGCAGCTCCGCCAGGTCAGGAGACCACTGCATCCTGTCCCAACCCACAAGCAGTTCTGGCAGCTTTGGCTCCTGTGCTCTTTTGTTGTCATTTAAGCAAATTTGCTTTAAAAAACTCACATTGCTCTTTTTTTATATACATCCTGAGGAGGCAGCAAAACAAATTTCTGGCCTCATCTGTATTACGTTAGTTTTAGTCTAATAAGGTTTACAGATGGATCTTCCTGTGACAGATGAAATTAAAATGACTGAGAAACCAAGGCCAAAACACACTACCAAAACATTTTGTCAGGCATTTCTAAATGTATGGCCTATGTTTTCTATGGCTACCTGTTATCTTCACGTAGGACAGCAGGTGTATAAAATTTATTTTCTTAAGTGTACTTTGACTCTTTCCCCCAGGAAAACCTGCTCTTCTCTCAAATCAGGAGACAGTTTTTAAAACTGTCTAGAACTCTAGTCTGCTGCTCTCCATAGTCCCAACAGTGTCCCCATGTGTGCAAAGGACAAGCTGCAGCATTGTAGAGGAGCTTGCCTGGGATGAGGCAGCCTGAACCTCTTGTTTGTCCCCCCACTGTGCTCTCAGATCACCGGTGGCACGGAAGGACCACGTGTGCTCTTTTTTTGCTACCTCTTTATGGCTGGCTCCCTTTGAAGGAGTCTTTGGCTTCTACATCTAAAGAAAGAGGATTGAATGTGGCTTAGACCTCAGAGCAGTCATTTCTCTCTGTCAATGACACCTTTAATCTGTCATTCTTGTGTTTAAACTGTTTCTTATAGCTACCTGAAGGAATATGTATAATCCTTTGCTATTTCTATAACCTCCTTCTGACCTGTTTGCTATTTTTGCCCCAGTGCTTCATCTTCTCTGGATGATGCGGATTAGCAGGACTGTAATTGTCAGGGGCTGGCAACTTGTTCAGCCGGGGGCAGTCCCATCACACTGACAGAGATGCAAAAGCATGAGATCCTCCTTGTTTGCTTTTCAAATAGGAAACGCCTTGCCACGTCTCCAGTGATGGTTTTGTATGGTGTCCAACTTGGCAGCCCTTTTCCTCCCTTCTCCCTGTTCCACCACTGCCTGTCCCGCGTGCGATGGAAGTCTGTGTTGCTGTAGCTTGACATGGCCATCCTGCAGTGTGTTTGAATCACAGAATCACAAGCAAACAAGGAGGAAGGGACCTCCAGAGATCATCTAGCCCAACCCCCATGCCGAAGCAGATCCACCTAGAGCAGGTTGCAAAGGAACATGTCCAGGTGGGTTTTGAATGTCTCCAGAGAAGGAGACTCCACCACCTTCCTGGGCAGCCTCTTCCAGGGCTCTGCCACCCTCAAAATAAAAAAGTTCCTCCACATGCTTAGGTGGAACTTCTTATATTCAAGTTTGTGCCCATTTCCTTGTCCTGTCCCTGGGCACCACTGAAAAAGGCCAGCTCCATCCCCTTGACACCCTCCCTTTAAGTATTTATAAGCATTGATCAGATCCCACCTCAGCCTTCTCTTCTCTAGACTAAAAAGACCCAAGTCCCTCGGCCTCTCCTCGTAAGAAAGATGCTTCAGGCCCCTAATCATCTTTGTAGCCCTCTGAAAGCATCATTGAAACATCATTTCAAGCTTCTTCCCTGCTCTCACCCGCACTGTGGTGCAATGGAGAAATGGGAAAGCTGTCGGTCATCTGCTAAGTGAGTGCTGCTCACTTGTATGATAAAGAAACAGTGTCTGGGACCTTCAGGCTACCTGCAGTCCACTGGTGTGGACATAGTGATGCTTACTGCTCTGGGATGTGACTTTATAGGTCAGTGTTTGGACACTTGTGTAGCTGGAGAGAGAACTGTGTATCAACCTGTGCATCTGAGCGTTCTGCTGAGGAATTGCCTCAGCAGGAGAGATTGAAGGACACTTTCCTGCACTCCTGAGTTCAGGAGCTCAAGCCCCAGCTGGGAGGTGAGACACACTGTCCATGTCCCATCCAGCAGAGGAAAGGTCTGAATCTACTGTTAGTCAAGACTGAGTTGTTCAGGCAGGGTGGTGGAGACTTTGTGTGGTGACAGGCACCTAAATCCCTTTGGGACTGTGACTGATATTGTTATTTTCACAAATTTCTACCATCAGGCTTGGGCAGACTCAGCATGACATTGTTTGTGAACCTCACAGTGTGTGTCCACCTCCACTACCCACTGACAGGGCTCACACCTCAGGCTGGAGCCTCCAAAGGATGGTGGGATGGTGAAAAGTTGAATATGGCACATGTTAAACATGGCCACTTTTCTGCATTTTCTAGTGACTAAGCAGCTTCTTACCAGCTCCATTGGTGTCCCTCTAGTTTTGAAAATCCCAGTCTTGTGCTCTGCTGTGGCCCTGTTGTGTCAAACGTGAAGGGTATGAGACATGGAGGACAACTTCACTGTGCAAATTTATGTCTGATTTCAGCCCTGGCAGCTGGCCTTATTTTGATGAACTGCTTATATACTTATAAATGCCGGACAAAGCAGCGCCCACTCATACTGACATTTTTCTCTTTTGTTTTGCTCACCACAGTATTTTGTTGCTACCTGTCATCACTCAGCAGGTATAACCCCTCAGAAAGCCCCACCTGCCTGTTGTGCCCTAAAAATGAAGTACACGTCTACTACAGTTGCATGAGAGTAAGAGTCTTGCAGGGCTGAGGGAGCCGCCCGTTCTGCTGGCAGAGCAGACGTTTGAAGGAACAATCTGTTCCATCTGCATCTGTCATAATGGAGAGGTTTGATCATCCTATGCAATTATTAGAAACTGGATCTGGCCTGGTTGTTTCTGATGAGCTCCATAGCCAAATAATTCAGCTTGTTGGAATATTGACTGACATTCACCACTCGATCTTGATTTCTAGGAAATCATTTGTTACTCATAACTACTTGATGATTATTGGGAGTAAAATGATGTTCTCTGGAGAAAGGTGCCAGATTTCAACACTGCCAGAAATGTTACCTTTCCTGTTAGGATTTCGACTTCAAACTGTCAGAAATCCTATTTCACTCCAATATGTTAATGTCAGATCTTCTTACCCACATGTTCAGAGGGACCCTTGTCCCAGTAACTGGATCATTCAGTAACACCGCTCTGGTATAGTCAGACACAAAGATGAAAGTTGAAATAATTTAAGGGCAAGTGATTTGGCTTTGGTATTGATAAAAGCAAAAGGTCACTGTTAAGCAGTGCTATCTCACTCAGAAAACAGCAAGTAATTCACACTGTGGACATATTCATTGTGAAACAAGTCTGCCTTGTTTCTCTCCAGCTCAATCCATTTTTAAATGGGAATTAAACTAAACAAAGCAAGGTTTTTCGGGAGGTGTGATATCGTGCTTTTGATAAATGGGCAGAAAAAACCTTGTCAGCTGTTGGACACATGGGCTTCCTTTGCGTCTGCTTCCGTGTCTGAAAGTTCGTCTGAAGTTTTTTAATGCTGGTATTGCTCTACGCAAAGATATTATCTATCCTGACAAACCTTGCTTATCTTGTACCCTTTAGCCTTCTTATCTGTAGAAAAACTTGTACTTAACAAGAAAATACAGCATCCATACCTGGCATTCCTAAGAATAATAATTGCACTTTCTAGACAAATATATTTTTGGATAAAGACTTTGCTTGGCCAAAGTCTGGTACTCTCTAGACAAGACTAGCAAACTTTGTGTGGTGGCCTTGTGAAAACATTATTAATCAGCAGGGATTAGCAGTCAGCAAATTCTTTCTTCGGATATAAAATCTGGTTTGTAAATGTGCCCATTGATGGCATGTGGGTGCTCTGCTCGTGGCGTGCTGGCAGGCCTGTGCCTCAGCACACTCTTTCTGAAGCTTTCTAGAGATCAGCAGCTGTTTAGAACCATGATTTAAAACCCAATTACAGGCTGTGTAAAATCCCTCTTATTTAACTCAATAACGTGTAATGGGCTCAGCTGGGATTTCTTTTGTTTGTCTGTGTATTTTTTTTTAAATATCATCCTCTTTAAAATCCATTTAAATCCATTTTCAACAAAGACCCTCTGTCTGAGGAGACACAGGGGGATAGGGAAGGGCTCTGTTCACCCACTGAAGCCATGGGAGGTCTCAGAACTCGCAAGGGTGAGACGAATCTCCAGGTAGGGGCAGGTTTGCTTTGAGACCATGCCCTGGTTCATCTAACAGCAGTGTGGAGATGTTCTGCAGAGGGGATGTATTAGGGGAAAGGGTATTTGCTTTCAGTTTAGTTTGTTTTTTCTGGATAAGACAAATGAAGCTCTGTCAGCCTGAAAATTGCCCTTACATTTGGTGAGGCAGCTCTCAAGGCTCCACCCTCATAGCTGTCTCCAAAAGAGAAGTCCAAAAACTTGACTCCTCTCATCCAACAGAAGACTGAAATCTTCTGTAAATATGCCAGGGAGTAAAAGATCAAGAAGGTTTCTAAGACATTTAAACTTAAAGACCATGGTGACTCAAGGAGATGAGTACAAACATGTCATGAAATTACAAGTAGATTTCCAGTACTTGGGGCAATGAAGAGGTAAGGCAGGAGTTGTGGGACCCATCTAATTTTAAGCTAGAGCTGGACTGGCTCCTGAAAAAGATGACGCAGCATGGCATCTGGAGAGAAAGGACGCAAGAGGAGTCGCAAAGGTCTTTGGGGCCTGGAGATCTCACATGAGGGGGGCTGATATATGTGTTGGAGCGCTGTTTTGTACCTTCATGTTGAAGCTGTGCTAATGTCTCTGTGGAAATAAGGGTTGTGAGAAATGAGGCAAAGCCAAATGATTTGGAAATGTCTGATTTTCTCTTCTAATTTTTTTTTTTGTCAATCCCCCATCAGGTAGTTTATAACATGGAAACAACAGAGCGCTCAGCTCTTCGCACTAAAGCAGGGGAGAACTACAATGTAGAAGACCAGAAGTTGCTTACATGATCTTTTGCTGCCCATTTTGCCCAATGCAACACTGAAATAGGTACTTAACACATCAACGTGACTGCAAGTAGCAGAGAGTACGGGCACTGTAGGTGGAGAAGCCTTCCTTGTTGTCTTTCAGAGCTGTGAGCTGGCACAGAGCTTTCCTTCTCACACCAGCCAATCCACCCAGAAATGGAAATGTCTCAGGGCCACAGACACATGGTAGGAAAGGGGGTGTTTTAGGGAAATTAAATGCTAAATCGATTACATAGGCTTAGCTGATTTCCTAGGGCTAAACATGGAAAGAGAAAAAACAAAGCGGTTTTAATGACTTAACTGAGCAAACATAACAAGAAAGTGATGAAATGTGAGAAAGATAAGGCAGAATAAATAGAGAGAACTAACAGGAGCTTGCAATGCAGGAGCAGCATTGCACTAGGGAGTAACCTATTACTCATTCTGTCAAAGGTACAGTATGTGATGTGGAGGCTGGTCATGTAACACCAAGGGTTTGTTCTGCTACAAGTTTTCTTTTAGAGAAGAAAATACAAAAATGCACAAACCTGAAAAAAAAATAGTCTAAAGGAAAGTGAACAGGATTCTTTTCTCTTTTCTGTAAAAAGACTTCTGGGTTGGCATTTTAACATTAGTTTTTTAACTTCACCAAAGACAAGACTCTTCCAATAATGTGTTCTGAGGTCCACTGAGAGCAGAGGAGGTCTTTTCTTGAAAACCCAGTGGGGCAGTGGGCAGCAGCATATAGCACTGGGAACTGCTGGGTTTATTTCTTTGTCACAGGAGTGTTCATGTCTCAGCTGCGACAGAGAAATGCCCCATTTCTGTACATGCCTGCTGATGAAATCTTAGTTCTCCATTGGAGCAAGACTGAGAGCCAGGTCAGCACAAAGGGCCTCAGGCTCTGCTCCGGAGCCTGGGGAATTCTGAAACCCTTCAGTGTCTTTGTTTTACATGTGTGTAAGGGACTTTCTGTGATGCACAGGTCTCCAACAGAAAATTACTTTCCACTTAGCTGTTGGCAATTCATGCATGATTGAAACTATCTAAAGTATAGGCACGTTCCAGCAGAAAATAATTTAACTATTTTAATATAGAATATTTCTGCTTATGTGGGTGAGGCAAACGAGCTAGGACTCTATACCTGAACAATCATCTATTTCAGGACAGCAATATCTTCCTAACTGTCTTTCAAGATACTGTTTCCTATTCAAGATGAAACTTATAAAGACAAAGAAAAGCAAAGGACAAAAAGGGAGGTCCCTATTTGGCAACTTTATACATAGTAGAGGATGACAGCTTCACCAGAGCTCCACTTTCCACATGCCACAGGGAAGAATTTCGATGTGGCAGGAGTTATGGAGAGGTCAGTGTGGAGACTTACACTCCCAGAAAGCACAGAGTGCAAAAGGCAAACCAGGTGACATTTGTGTCAATGCAAAACAGTTAAACTATTCCTTGAAAAAGGGACAGTAAGCACAGGTTTCATTTGGGGAAGGGAGATAGACCTCCTCTTCCTCCCCTCCCCCCCTAAAAAAAAAAAGTCAGAACTGAACTGTTCTGATTTCACCCTTTCAAATATTTCAACTATATGATGTCAACTTGCTTTCTGGCAATTCCATTGCTCCCCCTCTCTGCACTTGGTCAGCAGTTACTCCCTGCCCTGCTACAGCGTTTCCAGCTCTCATCCTGAGCTATTCATGGCTCCAGAAGGACTTGTTCGTCATGTCTGCTCTGCTATCCTGGATAGAGACACCTGGCCTGGAATCCCGTGACCCTTCCTATGCTTGTGTGGGAGCTTTGTGGGGTCTGGCCATCCTTCTTGCATACCCAAGGAGCACAGAGCGGGCACCCCATAAATAACAGTGGTGGTAACGTTGGGCATCTGGCAGTTTGACAGGCAGAAGAGGATGATTTTAGCCCCTTTTTGCCTACACATTGCTTTTATAAATGTGCATGAACGGCCTCCTTCAGTCTTCAGGGAGACCTGGAGACAGTCTGAAGATAAATGGCCTAGAAGGGAAGAAAGAGAGAAAGAGAGACAGACAGGAAGGAAGGGGGAGAAAGAAAGAGAGAAAGAGAGACAGACAGGAAGGAAGGGGGAGAAAGAAAGAGAGAAAGAGAGAAGGAGAGAAAGAAAGAAAGAGAGAAGGAGAGAAAGAAAGAAAGAAAGAAAGAAAGAAAGAAAGAAAGAAAGAAAGAAAGAAAGAAAGAAAGAAAGAAAGAAAGAAAGAAAGAA
>KZ506557.1:37891-65454 GCA_002844005.1 Limosa lapponica baueri
AAGGATCTCCCAGCAGAGGAAGAAGGGAAAACTCTAAAGCTAATAAGAAAAGGCTGTGGGGATTGAGGTGAGAAATGCACAGGGAGAAGGGGATGAGGAAGGAGATACTGACAAGTCATGGGGACTTTGGGAAGTTTAAAACCACTCCTTTAAAGGCTTTCCCCCATGGAGTGAGGCTAATCAACCCAGGGGCTGTGGCTGATTAAAACGAACTGCTCACTGGGGATGCAGACGTGTTGCTTCCAAGACACCAAGACACAAGAGATCATTGGGGCAGGCAGAAAAGTGGAGGCAGCATTTGCAGTGCAGAGTCAAGGGGACTGTAGATACCAAAGGGCCTGGTATGACCTGGAGATCTTATTAAGACCCTACTATAGGTAAAACCTTCTCTGTAGCCTCAGTTCCTGCTGCCAGACAAGGCAGTCTGGTCTTAAAAAATTCATTGCAAAGATGCTAAACATTTTTGTGTGTGTCTTTACCACAGACTGATAAAGAAATACTTCCCCTGAAGTGACTCTGGATTTCTAAAGCTTCTGTTGTACAGACAGTAGCATTAAAAACAACATCATGTTGCCCCCAGGGCCAAACCACAGTCAGCGATGAATAGCTCCTTTGAAAGGTGTGAAGAACAATTCCAGGAATTAGAGATGTGCTAACCTTAGTTTTGATCACTAAAAACAACCCAGGCAATGACTGACCTAAAGTGAGCCCTATGACAGAGGAAAATGAACGCATCTCTAGGCAAATGTTACTTTTTTAACCTGCCTGAATTCTCAAGGCACCAGCAAACTGCAGCATAGCTTAGAGAGGTGGAGGGAGTGTAATATATTTAGACGTCCTGAAGGTCTTCAGAACGTGCTTGGCCAGGTGGTCAGAAGTGCTGGATAACCACAGGTTGAAGGAAGAAGCCCCATCATGGATGTAAATTGCTATGAGGCAAAGGGGAGAAAAAAAATCCGGATTCCCTTACATGCCCCAAAAATCCTGGGGAATCTCCAGGTTCGGTACTTGGCTCTGCCAGACACTAAAGCTGCCTTAGAAAAGAGTCATTGCTGTCTTTGGTTTCCATTTGAAGTTCTGGTTGAAGTCCTTGTATATCTCATCATGTCTGCTCCCTTCCTTCCCAGAATCCATAGGAGCAGGGCCAAAGGAGGTCATGAAGAATAAGTGATTTAATGAACTTCATTTGAGTCTAGAATTTTCAAATATTTCTGTGTTTTACTTCAGTGGAATTATTTATATGCATAAAATCCTAAGAAGATAAGAAGTGGGTCAGACCGATGGTCCATCTCGCCCAGGGCTCTGGCTCTGGCAGCAGCAATAGAGTTGCTATTTAAGGAGAGCACATGAGCACGGCTGCTTTCTGCTGTCTGTTCCCCTCGTACTCACCCAGCATCTGTAACTGCTGGATGAGAAATACCTGACAGGACATCCCTGCCTTGTCCCTTTAAATATGTGTTTATGAGCTTGCTGCCCATGAATATGTCCAATGCTTTTCTGAGCCTGCTGAAGTCGTCTGCCTGCAGACCCCCAAGTGACAGCAGGCTCCAGCAGTTTGGTCCCCACCGGGTCAAGAAGTGCATTCTCTTATGGCATACACCACTCCTTTGCCAGTCCCAGTGGTGCTCCCTTCTTCTCGTCCTGTAGGATTTGGTCAACAACCCAAGTCAAACGTTCTTGCTAATTTTCACAGAGCTGAGACCGGGACTGGAAACCTTTTGAAACAAAATGTCTGTTCTTCCCACGTGTCTATACAATGATGTGCAACAGGATTCTCTGGATTCTGTGGAAGGTGGTAGTGATACTGTATGTTTCTCTTGGGGATGTTTTTGATGAACAGTTACTATTTTTCTATGCATTCACTTGAAATGGCAAAGCAGTCCATGAGCTTTATATGCCATCATAAGCCCTTGACCGTGGCTGCAACATGTATTGTAAGGCTCAAATTTGAAATCTGGCTTTCTTTACTAATATTAATATTGCATACTGTGCATCTGCATTCTGGCTGGCTGTCAGAAATACAGGAGAGAAATCTCTCATGAAATATAGCTTGAGTAAGCACATAATTTCTTCTTAAAAAGTTTTTGTCATAAATCAGGGCTGAAGACTGTGGACATCAGGATACCATACTTGAACTTCATAGTTTACACTACGGAAGTACCTCGGAGCCCCCCAGGGACCAGGAACAAATCTGATCCACTTGGGACTGCCAAGACAGAGAAGACCCAGAAAGCAGAAAGGTAGCTCATCCCAAGAAGGTAGACCCAAAGGTAGGCCACACTTTCCAGGCATGTCCTGATCCAGCTCCAGCTCACAGCTCCAAATTCTCTTTCCCTACTTATTGCAAGATTGCCAGAAGTTCATGGTTTTCACGGACATCTCTACCCCAGAATTCCTTTGCTTCAGAATGCAATCTCCCAAGGGAGAGAATAGACACATTAAAAACAATTTTTCTGTTTGCAAATTTTCTTTACCATTTGCATGGTCTATCTGGTACTAAATCCACACAATTACTTGGACAAGAATGGCTTTAGCAGGTCAGATCCACTTCCCATAACCATGCCATAGCATTCTTTTTTATAAAAAAAAAATAGGCCCATATGAGTAGCTGGTTTGGCTCTTCTTCAGGAGAAAGCCAAAGTAAGTAACCAAGGGAATCAAGCCCAGTAAGTCAACTTTTCTCAGCTAGAGTGGGAGTCACAGAGAAAAACTCTGGTGGTGCTTTAATAGAATACATGGTGACAGATGGGAGTATTGGTAAAGGTAGTGGGAGAGCTTAGCAAACAACAGTGAGGAAAAGCCGAGGGTGACAGTTGTGTGTCCTTGTTTTTCCGTTCAGCATTAATCGTCTCAGCTCTAAACCAATGGAACAGATGTATAAAATGCCCAGTGAGGGGTTAGATTGACAGAGGCACCACAGCTGGAGGGAGAACATCTGTCTGTGCAAGGAGAGCCTTCAAAGCCTGGGACTAGTGACTGGTAGGAACACAACCCAAGTCTTTTCGGAGTTATCCATGAAACAGCAAATGCTACAGAAATAAACAACTGGCTGCTCCCCTCTTGCCAAGCAGAACAAGGGCAGCAGGACATCAGTTCTGCTAGAAAGCAACCTGTTCAGTGGGTATAAAAGGATGATATCATTTGTGGAGATTTAGTTGAGCAGCACATCTGAAAGTCTGAAGTCTGGTGTGCAACAAGCAGCTAACATTTTGCCAAGGATGTTCAGCTTCTGTCTAGTTGTGAACAGCCTCTGGAGCTACGTGAGGAGGTAGGATGTTTTAGCGGTCCTGTGGAGTGAGGCCAGAAAATGAATGCTAACCAGTCATGTTTGTCTGTGGTTTTGCCTTTTTCCCCAGAGCATCCAGCCCTGGGTGTGGCTCAGGGCAGGCTGTTGGATTACATGTCGTCTGTTCAGACAGCATGAACACCACTGAAGCATTGGACTGTCCTGGCATGGCAGGAGACAAGCTCCCACACCCCAAGGGTAGAGTAGGAAGATGTCTGCTGGATTTCAAGTTGGTCGCTTCAAGTGCAGCATGATCCCACCTTCTTGCCTAATGAATGCCAAGGTGAGTATCACCTGGGGATCCGAGGGCATCACATCTCTAGCACCTTCAGGTGGGAACAGACACCCAGCCTGGCTTATGCTTTCCATCAGCATCACGAGCAGCCTGGAGCAGCACAGGAGGGACCCTTTTCTCCTGCCACTCAGTCGATCTCATTTCAGGTTGGTGATGTCACTCTGGACCAAACCAACCTCTCCCCACCAATTCAATGCATGTTGATGCTGTCATGATGAGCTTAATATTTCCTTCCCTCCTGTGCAATAAAAGGAAATCCCTCTTGTATTTACACAAGGAGTGTTAAAAGTTACAGTTAAGGCGACTACCCAAGGGATAGATGAGAAGGTGCAGACCAAGAGATGCCTCCTACCATGCAATTAAGTGAGAAGAGTCAGAGCTAGTGCTTGTCTGTGATTAGTTGTGATTCCTCTCAGGCTGTTTCGGGGATGGAGCAGCCAAGGAGCAATGGTTGTTTCTAATCGAGCTTGAAAGTCCTAATGAATGTGTGATTCCAAGTAAATCAAAGCATTTTTCTGTAAAGAAATAACATTTCCATCCGATATGGCTGGGATCCAGCTAAATCCCACTCCCATTGAGACAAAGGGCTGACAGGAGGTTTGAAAAGAGTCAGAGGATTTCTTTAGCATAAGCGGGACCTTAGTAAGGCTCCTGCAGGCCATGAGTCATTGCTACCACTTTATTATTATTATTATACTATTATTATCACTGTTAGGAATACACAGGGTAGTCATAAGCTCGAAACTCCCGGTCAGGAGTTTGCCTCTTTTTCGTGGGGTGAGGCTGAATTTGTCAGCTGTGTTTTCCTTTAGATATGTGCATTCACTGAGAGGTGCCTGGCTCCATCTGTGAGACACAAATAGATCGTGTCTTCCACCCTGAGCTGACACCATGCTGTCTACAGGCAGCAAATTACATGGTAATTCGTCTTTGAATTACTCAGTAACTTGAAAGATAATTACCAGGTAACCTGCAACAACCTGCCCCAAATACTGCATGGACAGTGTTTGTATGACTTTTGCTGTGTAATTAAAGAGCAGGCCGCTAGCTGGATGTGCTCCGGGAAATAAAAGGATACCTGAAATGTGACTAAGAGGAATGCAGAGTTAATGTTTAGTGTATTTAAGAAAAATATTATATGTGTCATCTTCCTTGACTTCAGGCCAAATCCAAACCATTTCCAGTCTGCCCTATGAAGCTGCCTGAGTGAAAACCACATTTCTATCAACTGTACCTTCAGGAACTGAAAATTTCTTTGAGAGGCCTGCTGAAGGGAGCCATCGAGGGAATCACCTCAGCGTTACCTACCCCTCATTACTGGGGAGTTTCCTGACTCCACCTCCAAGCACACAAACTGGATTTATGAAAAATATCACAGCTCCTGCAGAGTCATTTCTGCAAGTCCTTCAGCTGGAATCATTGTTCCGTATTTTAAAAGCTCTGAAAGCCAATCATGACTTCACAATTCACCTCGATGGGAGTCTTTGGTTCATCTTCTTCCTACCTGCTTGTTAGAGTCTTCAGCAGAGATACCCTTGGAAGGGCCCCCAGACCATTGCCCTCCCAAAACCTCCTTACTTGCAATGCTGATAAATAGTCCTGCACAGATTTCTTGTTGGTGTGCTAAGAAATCAAGGAAAACTGGAATGAACAGCACTGTCTCCTGGCTTCCCTGTGCTCTTTGCCAGCCCAGATTCATCTGTTGTCTCTCTCTCATATGTCAGTTGTAAATAATTTGAGACAAGGCTCAGCCTGGTGGTCTGTATCTGTAGAGCGCCTTGCACATGGGGGTCCTTGCTCTTGCTAGAGCCCATCTGTGCTCTGACAATACTAAATAAAATTTAATAGACAGAAACCCGTTATCTAAATTTAACATCCTGAACTAGGATGACTTAAGGAATTTTTTTTTATGCAAGGGAAACTATAAAAACGATTTACGACAAATAAATACCAGCAGCCCCTTATCTAAATGCTGATTCAGGAAAGTGTATATGTACGTGCTTTAGTCATGATGACTTTGAGAAATGACTTGGATGGGAACATTTTCCTGTATCATACTCTGATCTGGAACCACACAGAGCAGCACACAATTGCTCATATCATCTCTTCTAGAGATGAAGTTCTGAAGAAAATTGTGTTAGTTCAGCTCTCACCAGGACAGCTGATAAGACACCACCTCTTCCACAGAAAGGCACGTGTCGTGACATCCTGTGTTGGTTCCATTAGTCATAAAGGAGGAGCTGGAGCTGCAGCAGTCAGTGGGATGTCTCTCACAGGGCACGGAGATCCTTATTGAGTCAATGTGCCAGCAAGACGCTTCCCAGGCTTGTTGTGAGAAGGCATGTGCTCCAAGGAGATTCCAATCCATGTAGCACATGGCAGGCAAGCAGATGAGCATCATCAGGCATTGGGAGACACAATCTTAGGCAGGAACAGCTGGGTGGCATGAGACAAGCCATCATCTCTGTTTAGCTCCTGTGTCTCTAGGAGGTAGAAGGGAGGTGGTGCCTCCCAGCAGAACACAGTGTGGCACATGGCTGTGGCCTGAGCTGGGAACTCCAGACTTGGCCATGACAGAAATAACACAGTATAGGAGCGAGAAAGGGATTGATGAAGGTCATTGGCAGAAGCAGCATCTCAAGGTTTTCAATCCTTGCTTTACCCTCTGTACATTATGCACTTTTTTGTATCTCTTCCCTTTAGTTGGGGGATTTCTGCTTTATTCAAAAAAATAATATGGAATAAAATCTTTTCTATTCATATATAAAATTCTCAAGATGTCTTGCTGTCATTAGTAGTCCTTATGCTTTATTTCCAGTCTCCTAAGGTCCCCAGGCTGCAAATGATGCAGTGCCAAACTTGTCTTCATAGCCACACAGCTGTCAAAAGTTAGTATCATTACAGCGTGATCTTCTAATAACAAATGTAAAGATTTTTTTTCAGTGACATTTGAGTAAGTTTATAAACCAAGTATTTCTCTGGGGGTCATTGATCCATTTTCTTCTTTCTTTTTCAGAAGTTTCAGTGTGTTTTCCATTCTTCTCACTCTCAATAGGAATTTTTCTCTTAGAATCCCATCACTTGGCTAATCAATGCTAATCAGTCAACTTCTGCAACAGAAGATCAAGCTACAAATAAGTAATAACAACAAGTTACTGAGCAAAAAGTATGAATGGAGAAAAGAAAAAACAAGCATTCTAATTGTTTGATTAACTCAGTTGTTCATTTAGTTGAAAGGGTTGAAAAATCAAGGTTATGATTTTTGAATGTGAAATATCTGATTTTGAAAAAAAAAAGTATCCAAACTCTATTAAAAATTGTTTAAAGCAAACAGTTTTAAGTCTTTCCTTCCAAAACACAACTACAGATGTGACCAGACGACAATCTGATGTTTTCTTGTGTTCTTCATTTCGCTGACTAAAAAGTCCCAAAGCAAATTAGGTGCCTTTGATGAAAATTTAGAATACTTCTTCAGAAGACGGGGCTGCAGTAAGGACAGGCCCTGGAAACGTGCAGCTCCAGCACATTTTCCTCCCATTTTCTGTATCTGAGCTCCCTGCTGTCTCACCTGCCATGTAGGGAAAATATGAGCTGAGCAAGCTCTGGGATTTCTCAGTTGCACGTTACCTCAATGCAGGGGAGAAATGTTCCCCAAAGCAGAACTGGCCAGAATGAGGAATTTTCCATCACTTCTTTAGAATTAATGATTTTTTGTTTTGTTGGAAATCTGTCATGGATTTTTTTTCATTCAGTGCCCTGAATTGGAGGTTTTCCAGTTATTGTCTCTTATCTCAATCCCAGAAGTAGGAAAAGAAATAAAAATATCTGAAACAGAGGGTGGGTTTGATTCGTTACCTTGAAAATGCTTCAACTCGGTGTTTCAGCCAGCTCTGCTCTGAGGCCATGAGGTTTTCCTGGCAATACCCCTTGCTCATTTGCCCAAGGCATCCTGTTAAGCTCCAAACTGGTCATCACGGATTCACTGTATCTGGATAAAGGCAAGGATATGTGGCATCCCCAACCCTTTCACTCTCCCCTTTCAGTTCACCTTTTCTCTGTTTTCCCACTGCACTGCAGCACACATTTAGTAATAACTTGGGAGGGTTGTTCTGGAGATATTTTGCTTTTGATTTCCTTTTGGAAATCAAATCTGTCAACAGGCAGAGTAGCAACTTGGTTTGAGGCAGCAAAATGAGAGCAGCCTTCAGGGAGATAAGGACTTTTTTTCTCTGTAGAGAGAAGGCAAGAGAGATCTCTGCAGCCTCCTCTTATTTCTGCATATGCTTTGTATGGTCCTTTCAGGCTGTGGCTAATGAGCCCTACGTTCATCCCACCAAGCAAAGGTTATCCTGGTACAAATGATCCTAACAGCCCTTTCCCTGCAGAGTGTGACCAAGAGATGTGTGGTACTAATTTATTGACATTTGGGAGCTGTGAATTCAAAAATATTTGGGAATCCCATCTGCTCAGAGGCAAGGGCTGATGGTGCTCTTAGATGTGGACTACACTCCAGTTCTTTCAGATCCCTCTGGAAGAGACAGAGACAGCAAGTGAGAGGTACGGTGTTATTTTCCAATAAGGGTGCAAGTGGCCTGGGCACAGCGTCATTCTGTTAATATAAATTAATATATTCTTTTAATAAAGATGAGAGATTTAAGCTGACGTTTCAAGACCTTTCCAGCACATGCTTGCAGCTCTTCTGTGCCATCGTCCAGATCACTTGCCCTTGTCCCGTATCCTTCTACAGTCCCTGGTGGTCCCTGCCAGCAAGCCTGTGTTGTCACACAGCATCTCAGCCCGGCTGGGGACCAGTTTTTCCTAACCCAGAACAAACTTCTGCACAGTGAGGGTTTGCTTGAGCCTTTCCTCTTGCTTGACAGCAATTTCCTTATTGTAACGGTTTTCCAATTCACTCCATGAACGAGTATATGTGGCACCTGCCTGAAATGCCATTACAGCTGCAATGCAGCACAGTGACATTGGAGATGCTCATTTCTCGCCTTGATTAGATTAGGGCAGTGACGAACAGTGGAGGAGCCTCCAAGACCTGCTCTGTGGACACACCAGGCACACACCTACATGGCTCCCAAATTTTCTCCTTGGGAATGGGGTGTGTGAGGTGTTTTGTACTTGACCTTTTTGCTTTCCAGGAAATTTAGAGATGAAAAAATGCTGCTTTGCTGCTGCACCTCCAGTCTGCTCTGGGAGGACAGAGCAGAGGCAGCTTTGACAGTGTGGAGGTATTTGGCCACTGGCTTCCCTGCTGAGACTGAGGTCCAGAAGTGATGCTTGCAATGGCTTCACACATACACACAGGGACACAGACTGAAACCGGCCAAAATACCCGAAGAGAAGAAACCACACATCTCTGATGTTTGCTTGGGAGTTTTCTTGGAGAGATGGTAAGGTAATACTGGTCAGGGTCATCATCTGGAAATGGGACATTCAGTGAGACACTGCCCATCCTGACAGATGAGACTTGGGCTTCTCTGGGACATGGATTTTGGCTGCTCTTGTGTTTGCTTTCTGCACAGGTTGGACTGCTGGTCCAACTGGTCCAGCCACCTGCACCCAAAATACCTTTTTGTGCTTTTGTCCTCCTCTGAGAAGCTGCTACTTCTTCCCAGGGAGCCAGAACCTCCACGTACATCCTCCAAAAGAGAATATTCACATTCACCATGATCTGAAGTGTTTTCTCAGTTCTGTTCAAAGCTGAAAAATGCCCAAGGCAGACATTTATATCATCTGTGTTTACAGATACTGGGAAACATTTTCCTGCATGTGCACTGAGAGCTTGGGAGCCCTGGTTCCTTATCAGGCATACCCAGGCACTGAGAAACTATCCCATCCCTGGTGCAGGTTTCCGTGCTTTAGGAAGAAGACACCTTTGCAAGGTGTGTAGCATCTGGCAAAAAGCCCATCATACGCCGCAGGGGCCTTTGCAGAGCTGTCCTTGTCACCACAGAGAGTGAACAGCTACGGGAGATGACTTTTAGAATATTTCCCAAAAAAGAAATATCATCCAAGACATCCTGGCGTGGTACTTACAGTAGGGTTTCTTAATTGCTGGCCAAATCTTCATTCAGCTCCTCTTCATTTATATGCAGTATTTGATCAAGTAGCTTCTACTAAAGTTAATGGTACTTTTGCCTTAATTAAAACCTAAATGAGGACTCCAACTGGTCTTGTTTCAGCTAATCTGTACATAGCACCATGACGTTGTATGATGCTTTACAGCAAAGCTGCAAAATCCCTGCTGGGAACCAGTGAATCAGTCAAACACAGTGAGCGGAGAGAGCTGTAAGGAAGAAGGGACAGGAGGATAAAGGGCTGAAAAATAGAGATTGGGTGAAATTCTTCAAGTTACTGGGAGTGTCTGCATGTTGTCCACTATGGTCGAGGCAAGGAAAATCCTAATTTTTTCCCAAGGGATCCATATGTTCATAACTCAGAGTGTTTTAGGTAAATTTTGTCAGACTCCATCCAATTTTGAGATATTTATGTCCCACCTGAAGTAAGTTTATAGCTGAATGACTATCTACCTGGATTTCAGGCTTCCAGGTGGTGGCAGGTTCCTACAGATGCAGACCTGCCTTAGCAAGTGCCTGTTGCTTCTCCTCCTTCTTGATGGACTTCCTCACCGCTCAGCTGGGGTGGATATGGGATCTGGTCCTCAGGGCCCTGTGGCCTCTGTGGGATGCACCCATTGCCATGAGAACCAGGGCTGGAAAGCCAAAGGCAGAGGGAACACCGGGCCATGAAGAAAGCCTGCCCTTTGAGTCAGTGAGCAGAAATAGTCTTTGAAAGAGCACAATTCAGCTTGTCCCAGTGTCAGCAGGACCATGGAGATACCCAATGTGCCCATAAGGCTCTTGCTGGTTAAAAGACAAAATAAAAACTAATGCAAGAGGAAATGCAAATGCTCCAAGTAATCATTTCTGCTCCCTTTCACAAAGGGGCACTTGAGGATTTCTGGGTGAAGTCATTGGCTTGGCCTCAGGCAGGAGGGAGCCCAGCCAGGAGCAAAACACTGCTTGCTGGGCCTCAAGCTCCCCCTTGCACCAGCCAGGGCTTTCACTGCAGCAAGAAAAACCAGCGATAACACATCTCAGGCTCAGCAACACACGGAACCCAACCGCTCTAGTCTTTGATATGTTGCATGTGAAATCCAACATTTACAGGTGTCTCCATCCCAGGTCACACAGATGATGCCAACAGCCCCACGACACCCGACTTCCCTCTGCACAGGGCTGGGCTTCCTGCAGGGTCCCAGCCTGCTGGATTGGGCTCTTTCAGGTGGCAAATCTGGAGTAATGAGAGCGAGCAGAAGTTGAGATGCAGTTCTAGTCTTGACACACACTTATCGGTTTTGGACGGCACAACAGCTCATTGACCTACATTGGATGGCTCCCATGGCATATGCTGGAAACCTCACGTCTCCACTGGCACCACTCAAGACTTGCTGATCCAATTCTGGGAAATGTCCCTGCTTCTGCTGGCTGGTGACCGCCCTCCAGACAAGGAAGCCAGCTCAGCAGCCAGGCCTTTGTCTCTGAAGAGCATCAGTTCCCAGGCAGGTTGGGGCCAGCAGGCAGCCACAAATGGAGGTGACATTTGGAAAGGTCAGGAACGACTTAGCAAACAAAAGCCATCACTGCAAGAAATCAGGAAGAGAAAGCAAATATCTCCGTGATTGTCAGATGCTGTGCATAATGGTGGCAATGACATCTGAAAGCTGAGACCAGGGAGGCAACCAGGGTGAAATTGAGTCATGCTGCAGGGAAATGCCTCATGCTTCTCCTTGGGACATGTTATCTGGACCAAGAAGAGACATCCAAAACTCATTAGGTAAGATTTCTACTTGTTTTCCTGCACAACTCTGACTGGACACATTGGCTAGGGATTAATGCCTTGTGAAATGCTCTGTCGGTGCTACAGGGCATCCCCAAAACTGGCTGCAGTCCAGACACTGCAAGGACTTCACTTCATCTGGGCATGAAACCAGTCTCGCGTCCCTTCTGTCTACAGCACCTGGCTCCCACTGTGAGCTCAACTCACTCAGTGGTGAGCTCTGCTCAACATGAAGGATTTATGCTCTCTGCCTCCCCTGCTGGACTTTGCTAGGGAGGTCCTTACCCTTTTGGTACCTCAGTTTCTCCAGGTGGTGACAGGGATGAGCCCTGCAGCTGTGGATTGCTTGTTTTGCAGAAATTATCTCTGAGTTCTCCTCTGAGGCTTTGCTTTGTTCTCCCCTCCCCACCACTGGAAATTGAAGTCTTTTGGGCTGAATGCAAATAGTTGCCCCATGTGTATGAATAATCCTTAATTCTTACTGCAGTCCTATAGGAACAGTCTGGATTCTTATTTTTATTTCCCCTTCTGGTGTCGAAGAAAGCTGGAAATACATAAATACGCTTTGAAAGTTAAAAAAAAAAATAGAAATATTTCCTGTTTAGCTTTTGGTGGAAAAAAACCCTTGAATTCTTTTCCAAATACAGCATAACCCTGAATCACCGTAATTTTGGGGGAGATGGTGTCTGCGTAAAGACCAAGAGGTGTGTGCAAGGTGTTTGTTCTTTGAACTGCCTGTCCAAGGGCACAGTGGTCCGATTCAGGGTAACGTCGTCTCAGGACATGGCCCCTACAGCAGGGGAGATTGCTAGGAGTAGTTGCAGAGTGCCAAGGAGCTGGAACCCACACCATATGCCATCCCTCCCGGTGACCAGCAAGCTGGGAATGCATGGGAAGGTAGGAACAGGCACGGCTGGCAGAGTTGTGCACTTAAATTTGAGAGCCGAAATGTCCTGCTTGTCACCTTTCAGAGCCTGGCGCGTGGGTTCTGAGGGAGAGGAACGCAGTGTCTCTGGTTCCTGCTCCTTCCTCTTCTACGGTCACCCTAGGCATGAGCCATCCACCTCCCATCTCTGCCTGCTTCTAAGTCACTCCTAGACCTGGCCAAGCTCAGATGCAAGGGCTGGTGTTACACTTGGCTCTGTTACTCAAAAAATGTGGTCAAAAAGTAGTTATCCTGGTGGCCATTTATTCTGGCCTCAGAAAGCCAAAACCAGCTGCTCTGAGTGGCTTTTTCCTGCCCTAAAAATGCCTGGGAAGAAACAGTGCCTTCAAGAAGACTTGGCAGAGCTCTCTGCAAAGAGCAGGCACGATGAACAGGCCCTGACAGTGATGAGACTTTTGCAAGGACAAATGACAGTTAAAATCTGATCGATGGTTCGGAGCACATCTATGCTTGTGCATATAAGGAGGATGTGTACGTACATGTGTATGACCTGGGGGTTTTCTGTCATCTTTCTCCTCTGTCACAGTATGGTGTTTTAATCCATGTGGTTAAATGAGTTTTGAGATTGCTAAAGGCACGCTTCACCAGCCGAAAGGAAAGTAAGGAAATGGATATGAAATCCTGCCCTGGGGTGAGAATTACATCCCTGCTTTTGTACAATGTATAATTAACCAGTGGAACTCATTTCTGTGATATATTATTGAGGCAAATCACTGTAGTAAGGTTCAAATAATGATTAGGCAATAGTGGGGAAGAGAAAGTTTCGCAGAGCAGTAATGTCTGCAGTTCCCGCTGTTTGGAGTAAAGCACAGCCCAGCTCCTTGCATCAGGGCAGCCAGAAAAAAGAAACTGCAATGTATCTGCCGTGAGTGACCATAGCACAGGGGACTCCCCAGCTATAGGGACCAGCAGCTGGGGCTCCTGCTTCTGCAGATGTAAGGACTGGTGCAAGGAGAAGGAGAGGATGCTCTGGGCAGAGGACATACAGTAACCAGGGAGCTGAATGAGTGTGTGGGAGAGATGGATCCTCAGGCACTCCAGGGCATGTGTCCATCCCATCAGATGCGAGGCATCACCGAGGCATGCCCCACAGATAGCTCAGCAGGTGCTTAGGGTAAGCCTGAAAAACCAAAGCATGTGGTGAGTGCTCCATCCCTGCATCACCCTCATGGGGATATCCCAGCACCCCAGGGCTAATCAGCTGAGGCAAATGAATTGACAATAATATGTCATATTGACACCTCATGCATGGAGGTGCCTTACTTAGGAGCCATCCTCAATGGCAAGATATTTAGGGAGTGGAAAAAGCCCTCATGCTATAAGAAATATTTAAGAGCTGCTCTTACCTTACTTCTTCCACAAATGCGCATAGATCACCTCTTTTCCAGGCTGAGGTGTCCTGGATGTTTGAGGTGTAGCTTACTGAACATTTCCAGTTTTCAGGAGCCAGCACTATGGCTGATAGCAGCAATCAGGCCCTGTTCTGCATTTCCACCTTCAGAGTGGTCCCCCCCTGTGCCAGCACGTGTTTGTGTCATATTCTGAACTGGACGGGGATGGGGACTCAAACATTTTGCTTGACTAAAATTGAGTTGATGCTTTCAGTGAATGCCTGAAGCAAAAATTTTCCAAAAAAAGACAATGACTCACTAAGGTCTATTTTGGGGAGTAATAGTTCGAGTTCCTTAATTTGTAGATCACATTAGGTTTTTTTTCCCTCCCATGGACATTACTTTGCTGACATTGATTTTCACAGGTCCATCATGAAATTCCTTTGCACTTCTCAAACATCTGTTTTCATGTTACCTCAGCACAGATTCTTGCAGGGTCCTACCAGTAATGTCCCACTGTGAATATGTGCCATCGATTTGCAGGTTTATTTCTTGCTCTTTAACCTGTTACTAATCCTCGAGGAGACCTTGCTTCTTACCTCATGACAGGTTGCTTTTTATAAGAGCCTTCCATAAGAAACCTTCCCAAAAGATTGTTTTAGGAAGCCAGATGTGTTATCTTGACTAGGCCACCAGTGCAAAGACCCAGTGGTTACTTCAGAGAGCTCCAGTATATCTGGGAGACTCAACTTCCCACCGTGAAAGCTGTGTGCTTCCCTCCCCAGTGCATAACACTGATCTGAGTACGCCTATGTCTTTTCAGTTTCCATCGATTTCTTGATTAAAAAATCAGACACATCAGACTGTAGTTTCCTAGATAAGCTTTGTAACCTTTTTAGAAGACGATGTTGCATATTTTAAGTAAATAAAAACAATGCAAATAATTCACATGTTTTTTCTTATAGGAAAGTCTCTTCCCTGAGTGGCCCTTTTCTACTTCAGTCATGCTTACTTAAACCAACCCACTGGCAGACTCCCTGCTTCTGACATGTTGGAAAATGTTTTTATTAGTGGTTTTTGTGTCTTTAGCAAGTTGGTTTTCAAGGTATCTTTTGCTTTCTTTTACCAGTTTTACATTTAACTTTTGAAATTTTTGATCTTTCATCTTTTCCTCATAGAGGCATGAATTTCACTATTGAAATATTATTTTTTTTCTGACACCCACCTTTACTCTGTTCTTCAACTAAGCAGACTTTTTTGTTTGTGCGTGTGGTCTTTCAGCATCCTTTTAAATAGTGATATTTATTTACTTTGAACAGATTTATAATGGTTTTAAGCAGTGTTGCTTGTCTGTTTACTCTTTTAGCTTCCACCTTTTGCTTCCTTCTGAATTGTCACCCTCATCTTTTTGCATAGCCATTTTTGAAAGTTAAACAATACAGTGTATCTCATCCCTATTCTTCTTGTAATAGTTTAAATCAAACTGTGTAAAAAGTTAAGATCAGATGGTAAAAACTCCTCTGTGACTCACATGATAGTGTAAAACTGATCTGTACAGTTTACCCCTCTGGTTCGGACCTGTGGGCTAAACTGATGTAAATCAGATAAATGGATTTAAGATGGCCCTGTGGCTTCTGGATTGGTGCAGCTAAATATTTAGGATTGCATGCCCATTTCAGGTGACGTGAACCTTTGCATGGACCAGGACTTGAAGAGTAAGTGTGATAAGTGTTAGTGCTTTTTAAAAAATCTATTCAACATCTACCATGAAGAGACTGAAATAGCCATGCAGATTTTTGCCCCATGGTGAAAAGGTAAGCTAGGCCCCCTGAGTTTGTCTGCGTGTGAGTGTGTGTGTCTGCGCACAATCACTGAAAGCTTATTTACACTCAGCAAACAGCTGGCTAATTGATGGTTAGGCGTATCTGCCTCTGCCCCAGTTGGCAGGCTTGTGGTGTGTTCTTTGCGTTCCTTTTTAAAATCATAAATCACGTTTCCAAATTAAATCTCTCTTAAGGAAACAATTGAGAATCAAGGCTGTTGTGCCAGAAATCACACAGTCCTTGGAGCTGATGCACATGCACATGCAAGAAATACTGTCCGCACTTCAGCTATGGCTGTCCTTGTTCTTGAGCATCACCTTCTGGAGAGGATTCAAAGCCCTCATTGCACAGAGGCCAAAGGCCCCCACGGCAGACAGTGAAGCAAAGCGTGTTACAAAGATTAGCGGGGCCAGAAAGAGAGCTGAGAGGAGCTGGCAGAGCAGGGATCCAGCACAGCAGCTACAGAAGCTCATCAGATTATGGCGCTGCTGCTAGAGAGAAGGATGCCAACAGGAAACAGAGGGGAAAGGCCAAAAAATACAACTGTGCTGACTGGGAGGAAACTGTTTGAAAAGGAAAAATCCAGGTCTGCAAGGAATGTGCCCAGTGGCCTCCATGACTTCAGAACTGCAATGCAGAAATCACTGACTTGGCTAAACACTTTATCCCTGGTGAGTTCAAACAACACATGGCTTCTTTGTAAGCAGACCAGATCTGAGCATGAGCAAAGAGCAGTTATGGTGCAATCATTTTACAGAAAATAGAAAGATCACTGGTGAGTATGCTTCCATTTTTATTCAGCATTTTTGACCTGAGACATAGGAAGGCACAAAATGTCACGGAGAAGATGAAAGAAGGGGTAAACCAATTCTGTTTCTTCATTTACTCCCACAGCCCTACATCAGTTTATAACACCTACTGAGCTTTGCGTTGGGCTGGCTTTCTCCTGCTCTGGATCATCGTCTGCGCCAGCATAAAGTGAGGGAAGCTGGCTATTCTAGCAGAAGGATTATACTTTATTCTTCAATTCCTACCTGGGATTTTCACCGCTGGAGGATGGGGACAAACTTCCTTGAGACCTCTTTGCTTCCTCCACCAAGAAACCCCCTGTGCTCTCAGGGCTGCGCTCCTCCCAAGGTGGCATCTACCCTTGTCTGGGCTCCCTCCCTGGAGTGCATTAGGGCAGCATGAGAGTTGGAGAGGGAATGGCAGTGCCACGTGATGCTGGTACCCACCAGCATTAGATTTGACAATGCCCTTCTGCTCTGCCTGCTGGTGTATCAACATGTCCAAGATCACAACCATTGCTTGATGAACAATTGCTGTGACACAAAAGGGCTGAAGACCTAATGATAACTAACCTCATCATTGTTCAAAGTCACACCAGATGTCCCCAGGTTCCTCTGGCCTTTGCAGAGAGCTCCAGCCATGGGGCAATGCTGGTCTTTACCAGTGTTCCTGCTCTGCACAGGTGTTTTTTTCAGCTTGGTGTTGGACCAGAATGGGTGCACAACCTCTGGGCACTGGTGGTGACACTTCACAGTGACCTGTCTGCAAAACCTGACCTTGAACATGAGGAGCAGCTCATAAGGTGTCTAAGATCTGCAAGAGAGGATCCCAAGGGAAGATAGTTGACTTACAACTAGAGCAGAAATGCACATTTGAACTCCGTCTGCTGTGTTTGGTTGACATGTTCTTTGGAAAATTACATGGTCTCTTTGAGTCTCAGTTTCCTTGTCCGTGGGGAAGGTAATATTCACCACCTGCTTCACATGGCTGTTAGGCATTGGTTAAATGTCTAATCATGCAGATTGTGCTATCTATAAAATCTCATTTTCTGGCCTGGTTGTATGATTGGAGGCAGTTACCTATGGGGTTGGGTAGGGATTAACACTCCAGTTATTAACTGAGAGGTTGATAGGGCTGAGGCTGCCAACTGCTCCATGATCACATCTTCCAGCAATACAGAAGGACACCATGGGAGAGCCTGTGCACATGGTTTTGTTTATGGATACATCTTTGCCTCGCTACCAAGTAAAGTAAAATATGAGGCAGCTCAACAACATCCTTAAAAAGTCCTGGTTGCCGAGTGTGTTTTACTGTCAGGGCATTAAACTTAATATCTTGTTTGCAGCTGGGAATGGAACCCCCCCCACTGCCTTGTGGGCAAAGCCCTGGCTGGTGGATCATAGAGATGAGAACTGCTGATGCCTCATCCCTGTTGCTTCCAGGCCTAGCACTTGTTGTCTCTGCATCCATCCACCTCCTCCTCCCTGTGCTCCCCTCTGCTGTCCTTCTGTACTGGGATCTGGGGCAGGGCTGGCTGAGTGAGATCTTCCACTGGAGAGGAGAAAAGCCAAAGACAGGGTCCTAACAACTGTCCTACAGGAGGGAAAGTCTATTCTGGGACAAAGTTTGATAAATCCTTGCTCCTTATGTTGAGCAAAGGCAGCTGGGGATGCAGGAGCAGGGAATGGAGAGACTCATGTCCTCTCCTTGTACTACAGCTGCCACTGGAGTTTTGGGCTCTATCCTCAGTTCAGAGCAGAAATGGACTTCCAATGAGCAGGCACGAGGAGATACATCTAGGCGGCTTACGAGAGAGGATGGTGTGGCTTGTTCACTGTCTGTGGAGCTACACATTTGCTCATTAAATGCTCTGCAATCAATCAGACATGAGGGAAACAAGACCCAGAGTGGGTGGAGCTGGGAATGGGACCAACTGGGAGCAGGCAAAGGCACACCTTTTTACAGAGAGAGAAACTTCATGTCTTTAACTAACAATTTGGGTTTTGGACCTAGAATTCTGGAAAAACACTTTGATTTCAGCTCAGCCTTTGCCCAGGGAGCAGGAAGGACCTCAGGGCAGTTGGAGTACCCAGGAGGTCGGAAATGATGCTCAAAATCTTCAGCCTGACCTCATCTTGGAGGAGAAAAGCACACCTGGGGCAATATCTGCTAGTCCTGTGGCACTGGGGATGTGCTGGGAAGAGGCCACCCAGAGCCATTGCATGAGGACACAAACGTGCAGGTTTTTTTCTCCAGCTCAGATATAGCCATGCTATGACTCTAGATCCTCAGGAAAGTTTCTGCCACTTATCCTGGGATACACTATGTTCCTAATGATTTGGGAACTTCTGGTTAACCTTTGGCTGTGTGAGAGAGGGAGGCAGCAGAGACCACTGAAGCCAGCATCAGCAGAGCCTGCTGAGACCCAGCTACCTGCCCAACCTACCCTCTCCCTCACTGTTTCTGAACTGGCAGTTCATGATCTTCAGGATCATGCTGGGCACCCCTGGTGAAAGCACTTTCACACGTGTGAGGACAGTACAGTCCAATTTTCCAGCCCCAGCAGCCAGATCCCAGTTTAATGACAGGCACGTGCCGGGGTGGTGGCTCCCAGCCCGCAGGTTCTGGCTCACGAGGACTGCCCGGCTGCTGGACTCCTTGCACTGAGTTATGATTTGTCTCTTCTAATGCCAAGATACTTCAGCCCACGGGTTGCTCTCAGCCATCTTGGTGTTAGTCCATCAATCAGAGAGGTAGGAAGACATTAAAATCATGTTCTTTCCTGCAACTCAGCTGCTCACTGCAGGGCTGGGAGGCAGGGGAGTAGGTCCTAGGGAGGGCCCCAGCTGGCCAGGGTTCAGGACCTTTCTCCACAAGGAGTGTGGGACCTTGGACAAACCCTGTGCATGTCTTGCACATTTGTGAAAGTCACAGTAATTTCCTGCCATTGGATTTCAGCAGTGCCTGGTTGGTAGGGGGAACAAAATCTGGTGGCTTTGGATCGAAATGTCTTCTCACAAATCTTGTGGACAGCCTCCACAGTTCCCAAAGCACTGTCGATGAACAGGACCTCCACAGCCCCTCAAGTTCTTCCTCCTTCTCTGCAAGGTATGAAATAGAAATGACTTTGTTTACTTGCCACATTTGAGTCTTGTTCCCCCCTTTAGCTTCCTGCTTGTTCAGACTGTTCCCTCTTTATCTTCCCAGACAATCTCCGTTGCCTTTGTTTGGCTTCCAGAAAATCCCTGTTCTAACTGGGCAGGAGGAAAAGCGAATTCAATGGCTTCCTCTCACCAAGGAGGAGTTGTGAGAAGGCAAAGCCCAGAGCGATGCAGCCTGTTTTGCTCATGCCACGAGCCACATGAGTGGGTAATGTTCAAACCAACCTGCACTATCGCACAGATTGCTCTCTTGGGTGGGAGGGGAAGAGCAACCAGACCCATTAAAGACTGCCTTGCCAGGGTGTACAGATAATATGTGCATATATTTTTTAGAAGAAGGACGATTTCTTTGTCAGTTCGTCTGACTGTGAGAAGCCCAGAAACAGATGCACAAGTCACAACAAAAGCTTCCCACCCAAAAAGCCTCACCCACACCAGCCGTTGCACGGAGCATTGCACCAGGGACTTGTTACCTCCACAGTGGACATTCACAAGAGCCTGGGATCCATCTCTCCTGAGTGCTGGTACACTATTAATTTATTGGAGTGATGAATTTATTAGAGTGATTAGGCCATTCTGCCCCAGAGGAATGGGGTCTCTCCCAAATGGTTCCTGGTCATGGTTGGGAGTTATCCCAGACCAGGCACCTGTCCCTGGATGCAGCCACCAAGGATGAGGCTGGGAGAGGTATCTGTATGGCCTCGCTGCAAGGGGACACTTCCAGGCATGAATCTTTTTCTGTTCCTACGTGGTCTCAGTGTCCACATTTGTTCCCTGCCTGCATCTTATTTCTCCTTTAAACCATGGACTCTCCTTGTCCTTGACTCCTGCAGCCAGTGTTGTTTTCCTTTTTATGTAGACTGTCCAGAGAGAGACTACCCTTCTCCTGCAGCCCTCCTTGTTGGACCATGTTGTCCACCCGTATCCCCAATGCATCATCCTGTGACAGATGAAGAGCTGAGTCAATGGTAGCAGTAGATGCTGGGACTGCTCTGTGGGAAGAGAAGGGCGCAGGATCCATGAGGGCTGCCTTGCTGGAGGGTTGGTAGGTAGCTGAGGGGCAGGAAGATATGCAGGGGTGTTCTGACATTGTAATTATTTTTCTATTTTCCTCCTAATTACCACCACGTGCCCAGTGCTTTTGTGAGGCATTCATTAATGCTGTGTTTGAATCCAAATAAACAATCATCTCCATTTGCCCCTCCCTGGACCCCTACATCTTTTTCTGCATGAAAATCTGACAGGCAGGAAGAGCGCAAGTCCTCTGCTCCGGGGGAGGCAGCGATGTCTGAAGGCACGGCTTTGGCTTGCCTGTTAGCCCAAAGGAAAGAAATAATGATAGAATTTAACAGAGTAAAATGTGTTGAGGGATGTGAAGTGAGATACTTTGCAATACAGAAGCAAATCGGGGCAAAATTACCATCTTAATTGTATTAATGTTGCCAATTAGAGACAGAGCCCATGTTGCTCAGCAGGAGTGTTCTGGGATAGAAGGGAAGACAAATTATCTGCAAACTCCTTATTTTGTCTTTGTGAATTACCACCCCAAGGTACTTAATTGAATCTCGAGTCCTGATCAGTGAACATTGTTCAGGGAGTGAATTAAGGAAAGGCCCCACAGGCCTGCTCTGTTTTGTCCCAATTAACAGAAACACTGCATTTTTTAATTTTTTTTTTAAAAATCATTATGTGGTTAAGAGTAAAATTGGAAAAGGGAACCTGGGTCTAAATCATTCAATTTCTGCCCAGAGCAGAGCTGGCCGAGTGTGTTGAATGCATTCGTGGCAGCCTGCAGGTTGTACCACCCTTCTGAGCACTACTGAAATGGGAAAACGGAGCTGGGAGCCCTGTTCAGAGCAAGGATCCCCTTGATGTCTCTCCCGGTCACCCTCCCATGGGTGGCACCCTGCTGTCTCCCCACGTGGAGTGGAAATTACAGGGAGAAAGTATCGTCCCTTGTGCAGGACAGAACAGTGCAGGATGGGACACCCCAGACCAAGGATGTCACTGCCACCAGAATTATCATGAGATGGAAATGCTGCCCTTGGCTGAGCTGTGGGCTTTGCTGCTAGTGGTGTATGGAGTATTTTATGCAGTAAAAACAAAGAAGGGATGCAACGGTCCACTGCTCTGAGCCTATATCAGGGATGAGCACCTGCCTGAGCCAGTTTGTGGATATGCACCCAATGTCCTGTATAATTCTGGGTCCCCTCACAGGTTAATTTTAGGCAGTGTTTAGTTTAGAGTGATGTATTTCGGGAAAATTCTGAAAAGGACAGTCTATGTTGATCAGTTCTTTTGATTTCATTACATAGCTTATACTTTGTGTATTTCCAGGATTATTATATTTTGAAGTCTTTGAGTCTGTTCTCTTATTTAGTAAAGAAAGAAAGCAACCACAGGTGAGTTTTTCTGCACAATACTGGATCAGACCTTCAGTCACTGAAATGTTTTAAGTTTAATCAGTGGTTTTTTTCTGCTGGAGCAAAATGTAAGGTTTTGATGAATTCAAGCCGTACAACTTGGGGTTAGCTCATTCTAAAAATAAATTCAAAAAAACAGATGAAATAGGTTTACAGAGCCTAATTCCCTGTATTTTACTTTGAAAAGCTGAGTGGGTTCCGATCCTGGTTACACACCCTTGAAAAGTGAAGAGGGGGAATTTGGGATTAAAAGGAACTAACAGTTCTGATGTGGGCTTGTTTTTATTATGGTGATTTCCTCCTTTCACCCACAGGGTCTCAAGTCTGTCTCGGAAAGGGCTGTTCATCTGCCAGAGCTGCCGTGGTCAGGAGAGAGCTTGGGCCCCCCTTGGCTGGGAGAGGCTGTTCCTCTGGAAAAAGTGTTTTTCTCCAGTGCAAGGACCATTTCCACTCCTGCTCTTCATGTTCCCTTCTGTGTCCTCACCTTGTGCATTGCGAGTGTCAGTTTTAGGAGCAAGGACCGTTCCTCTGCGTACAGTATCCAGCACGTCATGGTCTGAGCCAGATCCTGAAGGTTCATTTATAGTAATAATAATGAATTGTTCAGCAGCTTCTTATTGAATGCCAAGGAATAAGTGACCTGCAGGAGAACTCTGAAGGGGATTCCTAGAAAGGAAGGAGATGATCCGCTGGAGCTGAGCTCTTTCAGCTTGGCTGCAGGCACATCTGTGAACTCTGCCGAGGGAAAGGAGGCTGTGTAAACAGGCAAGAGGGGGAGTCATTTAAGTCAAAATAAATGCCGTGAAATTCTTTCCATTGTATCTCACTGAATACAGAAGCTTGGATGATGAAGCCATGAATTCCAGAGCAGGGGCACCTGGAACAGGGCCTGTGAGGAAGGGGAAAAAATATTGTAAAACATAATGATCAAACAGTAGGGGAGAGCAAGGACCATGAAAACATCAAAAGTCATGGCAATTGTTTTGGATGAGAATGTTTTTAAGAGTCCCTGTTTATGTTGGACAGAAGAGTTTGCTTTGAACAATGGATGAACTTTTGCAAAGCAGGCAAAATCCACTCTGCTCACTATTAGGAGTTTCTTTTTCTTTTCTTGAGAAAATATATGCATATATTTATAAAAACAGTGAAAAATGAAAAGGCGTCTTGTTGTTTTGCTGTCTGCTCCGGGTATTCCTCTCCCACTGTCCATGTGGGACTATCAGGGGTAGAACCATACAAGTTGCAGGGGTGGTTTGCCCTGGAAATCCCTGTGTGTTTGATGTGTGGTTGAATTAATTGGGTTTCTGTATCTCCAGGTTCAGACACAGATACTACCAAAGGTAACTGGGGTCCAGACACCAGGGCTTTCTGCCTGTGCCACTGAGTTTACCTAAGGCACGCTTTGGGAACCCCATCCATCTGACCCGGAACTATTAAACCTTATGGGACTTTGGGCCCTGTTTTTGTGCTTACTTTTAATATTATGAAGGTGTCCATGATACCAATGAGTTTTATTTGTGTATTACACTGTGATTAAAAGATATTGGCACATAGAAATTCAGCCTCGTGGGTCAGGAATGAGGATGCTGCAGGCTAAAACGAGCTAGAAGAGGCAAGTATTACACTGAGGATTCAGCTCTTGCTCCGGACAGACTGATGGCCAGTTCTCTGGGGATCTGACAAAGGCATCTGCAGACCCCACTCCATAAGAGTGGGCTTTCCCAACATGGACTGGGGAATCCTCTCACCCCAAGCCTGGGATTTTACCTTTCTGTGTGCCTTTGGCTTTGCAAACTGGTGTCATCCATCCTGCTTCACAGAGAATGGTCGTGGCCACCAGGCTGTTGAAGCTCAGGTATCCAAGTCCTAGAGAGAAAAGCGTGGTCAGAAAAAGTGTTGTGTGACACCACACAACAGAGTAAGAGATGCTCTTTCTCCCCCTTCCAGATGAATTCGTACAGCACTGAGGAGCATGATTTACATCTGCCTGTAGCAGATCCATAACCTGAATCTGGATGGTGAGAGTGGCATCTTTATCACAGCCGGACTGGTGACAGCAGTTGCCAGGACAGGACAGGCTCTGAGGAGCCCCACAGGTCACAGCCACAACACCGGGAAGCTGGTTTCAGCAGGACAACCTCTGAGCTTCTGATTTTAGTTTTGCTGGAGTGTGTCTCAGGTGTCGGGAGCCGGAGAGTGACCAGAGCTCAGAGAGCAAGTGAGACCAGCCTGGTGCTGTCACTAAAGCACCATGACCGGCCCAGCAGCAGAATTCCTGCAGACAGGGAAGGCTGGGAGGTTTCTGTGAACACAGAGCTTGGCGGATTTCCACAGGAGCTTCCCCAAGTGCTTCCCTGCT
Source organism: Limosa lapponica baueri (assembly GCA_002844005.1). Classification (NCBI taxonomy): domain Eukaryota; kingdom Metazoa; phylum Chordata; class Aves; order Charadriiformes; family Scolopacidae; genus Limosa; species Limosa lapponica. The sequence continues at coordinate 62,156 of KZ506557.1, forward strand.
TAGCAGGGCTCTTATGGTACACACTCGAGATGGTTTGGTCCTGAGCAGGACCATGCGTGGCATCTTTTGCTTTTCCCTGTGGAAGAGGGGCTCCATCAGCCAGGAAGCGTTCTTTCTCTAGCTGTAGATAAACATGGAACGTTTGCAGCAGCAGCCAGCAAAGACAATTCTGCAATCTCCAGAGCAGACCACGCAGAAATTTGTGACATGTCAAACAGAAACAGTGCAACACTGAGCTGTGCTGCAGCTTGTACAGCCCCTGAGCCATACCTGGCTGTGAGACCCTCCATGGAAAAACACCCACCCCTTTGCCTCTGCCAGGAGCTCGTCACCTCCCTGCCCCAGCAATAATGCTGTGGGTGACAGTGGTAGCTTGGTGGCCCTGCAGGACATGGCCTGTGCAAGACAGCTTTCCCTTGCGACCCCTGGACAATGGCAAGCTGTTGCTGGAGTGCCCCATACATTCCAGGATGCATTGGGCCTCACAAGTTAAATATTTAGTCTTTCCTGAATCCCAATACTTCCCGAGCTCCTGGTTTTGTTGTTTTCATACATTTGGCTTTGTTTCACTCGATTAGAGCGGTGGGGTTTGTAGATAGGAACTCTATTCTTGGCAGAAAGTGGAGTATTATTAACATTCCTTATCGCAGGAGTGTATATTATTGTGTGACATTGCACAGAGTAACCTTAAAATAAAAGCCCTCCTCTGCCATTCTGGGCATTGCTTTGACTGCCAACCGCCTCCACAGGGCTCTGAGCACAGGCACCACTCCCGGGTTATCGCCTGTCATTTCCACTTCTTTCCTAAATCTGTGCCATTCACTCACAAGTTTGAGATATCGCTGGTGGCAAAGCAGCGGTGTGTGATTCGGAGCCTGGGTTCCAGTGAACCAGGGGTTAAAGCCGATTTGGCTGCCTCCTGCGGCTGCAGGCTTGCTCAGGGGAAGGGGTCTAAATGCCAGGCTTTGGAGAGAGAGAAGCCGTTTGCATCTCACTTCAGAGAGTGCATCATCCAGAGTGTCTCCTGATCCCCGCGTCACCTTTCCCTGACCAGGGGCTTTGGCAAGGAGAGGGCATGATGCTCGAAGGCTTCTCTGGAAAATCTGCTGTTGTCTCTGCAGAGCCCTCCACCCAGCTTAGCCAAAACAGGCACGCAGGAACGATAAAGCAGGACATACAGTTTTCAGGTTTCCCCCTTGTGTTTTGGTACAATCCATAAATTATAAGCTTCACATTAAAAAAATAAATAAATAAATAAAAATCTATCTTTTCCTATCACAAAGTAACTGTGATGCAGTCCTCTCATCTGCCCTGGCAGAAAATTTTCTCCAAGTAAAAAAACAGCAGCACAGGCAACAAACATTTCATACAGCTACCCCATGCCTAATTAAGGCTATTTAAATGCTAACGTTATTAAACAGGAATAATTTCTCTTTCTGTCTCCTTTTGGTAAAAAACACAAGAAAATGAAGTATCTCAATAGAGGAACTGAGAGTGTGAATGTGCCGGCAGCAGCATTTCCTCAGCCATGTTAGAAGCAGGCAGGATTTTGTCTTGCTGGTTTTCTGGGTCAGTATGCAGTTTGATAAATTGCTATTTATGTTATAAATTGGGTGTCCCAAATTATGCAACCCAGTGGAGTCGGTGCTGTTGGAGTTGTCTTGCTCTTTGTCCACCCTTAACGTTGGGCTGTAACAAGCTTTGCGTGCAATAAATGTGCAACTTGGCTGGGAACGTTCCTACTCCAGTTCTGTCTGACCTCATCCTGACAAGCTAATTGCAATACATGGTAGTAAAATATCTCAATCACACTGTCACCCATCTCATCAGCCTCGCTTTTGCCTGGAATCGAGAAACTAGAGAGTTGTCTCTTTTGGACGGTGAAGGATTGGAGCCAAGGGCAGTCTGCAGCACAAGACACTGAAGGAAGCAAATCTCCATCCTCAACTCCATCCTTTTTCATTGCGCTGTTGTTCGTCAGTAAGGAGTAAGATGTCCTGCGCTGCAGGTGGATTTGGTAGGAGAAAAAGCCTCCAGACCTCAAAGCCAGCCCAAGGGAAGGTTTTTCTTTGGTTATTTTCAGAGACGCTGATCAAAAATGGATAAATATTTAACCTGGCAGGCTGTTTTCTACAGCATGTCTCATTGGAGAAGTTACAACCTAATAGTTGAAGTGTTTTCACAGACTTTTAGCTGACTGATCAATATATACAGGTTTTGGTTTTTTTTTTTTCTTTTTTTCTCTGATTAGCATTACAAGAGTTTCCAATGGCTCTGGCCATCCTTTCCTAGATCATCATGAACTTAGGTGCTGTACAGCAACAAAATAGCAGAGAAATCACACTGTTATGTGCAGATCAGTGCCACAAAGTGTGATGGAGAGGTAGGTAAAGGAGCATGTTGCAGCCTGAGGGCTGGGACTGTGGATAGAATGTCCTTGAAAGTGTGTGAAGATTGCTACGTACGAGCCTAAAAACCTAAAAGCCACTTCCTTGGTGTAGCAGCTGGTGCAACTTGCTGCCAGATCTACTGAAGGAGAAGGCTGGCTCTGGGGAAGCAGCAAAAGGCTCCAAGACAGTGCTACAGAGAGGTCTCAGGAGCCTCAGTGATGGGTAGGTTGCTTCCCAAGAGCCATTGCATGCCCTAGGACAGCAAAGATCCTGGTGAACCATCTCAGTGTGACCACCAGCAGATATTAGGAGCAATAGCATTGAAACACATGCTCTTGCCAGCCCTGTCCTGCAAGACTCCTGAACCCTGTCTTGCAATAGAGAAGTCCACACTGGCCAACCTGGCTACCAGGCTGGAATACAAGGTAGACAACGACACCTGAAGGCAGCAGGCTCCAGTGCCTTGCAATCTTGGCAATGTTTTCACTTAGTCATCAGAGCGTGTTTACAAGTCTCTCCCACTATTCTCTTCCTGCCAGCAGCTGACAAGCACGTCTAGTTAAGCTTAACAGAAGTATGTTTAATAATTAGCAGAGCTCAGGAAGACCTTGCTCGCAGCTCTGTTACATGTGGAGGTGTTAATAAGAGCACATGAGGAATGAGAAATGTTTGGCACTTGCAGCAGCTGGAGGATGCTTCCACCCTCACTCCGTGAGCAGCCTCTCTCAGTGGCTCCAGGCACATGTCATCAGTGCCTGGAGGCTCCTCTTGGTCTTCGCTTCACCATCTGCCTTTCCGCTCCCAGGCATGAGGGACGGGACAGCCCACCTCAGCTCCGCCTCAGCAAGGGGAGGCTTCTGCCCTTGCTCGTCCTGGCTCAGCCCCACCTGCTCTCCGCAGACAGGAACA